>UZAN01047915.1:10868-25258 GCA_900618425.1 Echinostoma caproni | reverse complement strand
AATCTATGGGTGATATCCGTAATGCATTTGATAATAGGCAGCTTGGAGCATTCCCCACAGTCGGTTTGCTGCTCTCCGATAGACTGATGGCGGAAATAGGGAAGATATCCCAAATGCACCCACCATTTTTAGAGATATGTGCAAATATATAACGAAATTACTTGGTTCCTCGTGTCGCGCAAATACAACAAACATGAGTGCATAAAGGACTTTATCCCCTCATATTCTTCCTTGCAAAGGAATTCAGGTTGAACACTTGAACGTAATAGCTACAAACACAATCCAGTTTGATAAATTAACTCGTTCGTGAAATTTCATAACGACGAATACAGTGCATTAAAATTATTTATAATCAGATACTTCAACAGCAGCAGATAGTTTCCTCCCTAAAACGCGGTATTTAAAACACTGATCTGTCTCTTATCGTGTACGTCATCAAGTAGTCAGTGCTAGAATCCTTCAAATCTTAACCATGAAACAAAAATGAACACTAAGAGGCCATGGTTATAAATGAACCCAAATGTTATTTTCACTTAATTCGACCTCAATATGTATTTGCTCCGTTCGCCATTTCTGTTTAGTGACACATGGGAAGGAGAACTATCCGCTAATTCACATGTAATTCTCAGTTACTTGTAGGTAGTATTGCGGGATAATTGATATTGATTTCAAATGACTATTCTTCGGACCTCGCTTTCACTTTACTATTATCAGAGCTCATGAGTACTACATATCCACCTTTGCGTCCGAGCTTTAAACGGTGAACCCAATGCACGGAAAACTTGTATGTTGTTGTATGTGCTAACTAGCTCATGCGACAGCTGAACCAACTGACCAATTTTATGTTTTTTCAGGTATTGTCTTCAGTGATAGTCAGTCGGTTTAACTTTCGCTTCACTACATGGAAATCCTGAATCGGAGGCTTCGGATTGAAACTGATGCACATTTGACTGTCTCTCTTCGTTGCTGTCGGAGCAAATAGAACTATCTCTGAAGACGAGGCCTAAAGAAACGTGAATTGGCAATTGGGTTCAACCCTGGTGTGAGCTGATTGGCACAGTGACAGCACACGCTTTCCATGCGATGTGTTCGGAGTTCAAATCCCATACGGAAGGGTGAATATGCACAACTGATGAGCTCTAATAAGAGCGAAACTCGATTCTAGTGATCCTTAGTCTATGTTTGACTGAGTGAACTGAGGATTATGCATGCAGGTGAAATTCGAATAATAGTCACCTTATATCAACTATAGGTTAGTCTGAACGAACCCAAAAGTATTAACCTAGTTTGCTAAATAAAGGAACTCGGCAAGACCCTCAGACAACCTGATCCATCCCATGCGATCGATACCAAGCATGAGCTAACTAATGACGAAACATACAAGTTCATCTATCTGGTGCCGCTTCAAAGATGTAGACAACGAATGGTAGCCGTAATCACGGCGATCGTCATCCGGCCACATCAGTCAACCCTCCTTTTTCTGGATCATTTAGTCAAGGCACTTCATCTCCCCAACGCCCCAGTTAAAGAACAAACATTTGGTGAGAACATCGGACGATCTGGGTGAAGTCTTTAGGGGAAACACAAAATCAAATTTCATTCTCGCAAAACTGAAAGATAGTAAGTTACCAAGAATAATACGGCCAAATGATTACATCTTATTACTAGATTCATATGACGGACGGTAAGATCATGTCATGCAAGCATTTCGTCTTCTTTCCGCAGTCACCGACATAGATTTTATCGTCATTCTTACTATATTTACCGAATAAAGTCGAAAATAGGTTTATTTTCGTGCAATGGTACACGATATTTTCGCAAACGAAACAGAGCATTTGGCTCCATAGAACAATTAACAGTATTTCAGCTTCCAAACTTCCTTTACCATCATGCGTTATACTTGTTGATAGTCTAAACTCATGTAATGGCTCTGAAATACACTAATATTCGTCTAAGTCGTGCTTGAGTTCATATACTCACATCTGATGAACCCGCATGGCAGTTGGCTATTAGATGAGAAACTTCATTTGGCTGTTGGTGACTTCAACCATGCTAGTATTTTCCCTGTGCTTTCTTTTGGCTTGTCTGATTTGTCTCGTTCTCCTAGCAGATGCAGCTCTATACTTGACCGGGTAATTACAAATCATCCCACTTTGCTTTCGCTCAAACTAATGGCCCCAATCGCTAACAGTGATCATTATGTTCTCTTCTTGAAACTAAAGATATACTCCAGCTCTTCATATCCAACATTCATCCGATCAAACCAGATAAGGTTTCATCTCCGTAACTTTTCATCAACCCACATTTCTCTTCTCTTTTGTTCCATCAAGGTTGTCCAATCTTGGTTTGCTTCTTGTTCGTCACTTCTTAACTGTGCCAGTCTTTTCACCAAATGGATGAAATCGATTTTCCATTTTGGCTGTCCCATGGAAATGCTGTTTGTTTGCAACGGTAAAATTGCATCTCCTCGCTTCAACTCACTACGAAGGTAAAAGAAACGATCCTATAAATCTCACCATCCATCTGCTATAAAGTACTATTCTAACTTAATTATTGCAGAGATTACACGTTTAAATAAGACGTTCCCTTCCCAAATCCTGCAAACGAAAAACACAATGTTTCTGTGGAAAGGAATTCGTCTTCTCTGCGGACAAAAAAGGAAAAGAACGTGAATAGTGATGTTCATGTGAACAGCCTTAACGCTGCATTTCTTTATCCCTCTAACGATACGTAGATATCCTCTTTCCCATGTGAGGTTTCCCATTCGGATCTGTTCCCTTTTTCTAATGATGAAATTTTTAAGACTTTACGTCCCTTCAAACCATCGTCATCTGCGGACCTTAATGGTCTTTCTCCAGCGTTTCTCAAGTTTGGAGCAGCCCCTCTAACTGGTATGATGACATCCCTCATTAACGAGTCTCTTTCGGCACAGATGATCCCTCATTCCTGGCGACCAGTGACCATAATAGCTGCCCCAAAGATCTCATCCTGAACCGTTCTTGCAAAACGTTTTTTTCCCATTGCATTGATGTCTGTAGTTCTAAAGTTGACTGAGAAAGCCATTCTGAGTCGCTTACAGTCACTGATCACAATTCCCCATGATCCTCTTCAGTTTGCGTTTAAACCCAATAGATCCACTTTGGATGCTGTGTCCACTCTGGTCCATTATATAAGCAAGTCATTGAACAGCTTTGCCAAATCTGTTTCTTGCGTTTTTCTCGATTATTCGTCTGCTTTTGATTCTGTATCCCGGTCATCCCTTAACCCAGTGCACAAAGCTGGGTAGGAATACCTCAAGTCCTCTAGTCAATAATTCTGGTGTGCTTCAAGGTGCTGTCCTCTCTCCGTATCTTTTCCCTGCTTTCATTAGTAATCTTTCAGTTCCACACCCTGCTCATGTCCAAAAGTATACTGACGATATCGCTTTATGACAAACCGTTTCTTCTTCTTCCGAATTTTCTTCCTTCATTGAAAATCTGTCCCGAATCGAACAGTTTTAAACCAATCTGGTCTTAATCTTAACACATCTAAGGGCTTGAAGTGCACTTTTAGTTCTTCCCACTCTACATTCTCGTCAGACTCTGTAACCCTTAATAGTAACCTTTTGTCTAGAGTTACCTCAGCCAAATATCTCGGTGTTACTATCGATAATAATCTTCAGTGGTCGAAACACATTCAGAACTGTATAGGAAAACTTTGGCGCTTCTACTTTCAGCTCCGTAAGTTCAGACAATTTCGCACTCTCCAACAAGTTTTGTTTTCTTTTGTGAAAGAATGCGTTCTACCTATTTTACTTTCCTGCTCCCTGTAGTGTTTCCCGGTCTGTTGAAATAAGACTTTAAAACTGTCCGTCATGGAATAATGATAATAAGCCGTGCATCTTTATTTTCTGCCGAGTCATTAATCACGGAACTTATTAATGGTCATACGAAGTCTTGTATGACCTTTGCCCATAAGATTCTAAACGACCCCACCCATCCTCTGCATTTTGACTTATCTTCTTGTCGCTCCCACTCGATCACTTGTTCCACTTATCGGTACCTACCGTTTATAAAAACTCCACTACATCATATCTGGCTCGCATCTTGACCAACGAGGAACGAGTTATAAATGAATTACGTCAATCTTTAATTAAATGAATCAAACTTTTACCTTTTTACACAGCACTCTTTTGAATTTATTTACACTTCTATATTTTCTCCGGTGTGACGACCAGTGTACAATTTTTAACTGAAATGTAAGCAGATCTCAGTTTGCAAAAGTTATACAAATATAAATACAAACGACACGAATTAGATTACAAATGGTATCACGCAACCTATTGAAATCATTGCTTACACTGAAACAGAAGCATCATTCGTTGGGTTTTCATAGACAGTTTGAAATCTGGTTTATAACGAGTAAACCTCACGGGATGAAAACAAAGTGGGAACTTTTCTGTCAGTCGATGGAAATATGGCCTATTCACCGGAGTAAATTCTAATATTATGACAGCGCTTGTAAAATACAACCTTTAAGGGACACAGGGAATTACTTTCGCACCATTTTGAGTAAATAAATTTCATTCCTCCTGGGACAGCTAGATTTAATTCATTCAACCAATTGGAGTATCAGTCTGTTCGTGATTTTCATCTGATACTCAGGCTGAGAAACATGAATATGCAAACCAGCCGGAATGATTTACCTCAAGGCCACCTGACTATTGTTGTTTAAGTTTCCTAATCTTAAGTAAAAGCTGGCATTGCAATGAAACTGTACCTTTCAGAACACAAGAAACATTTCTGGTGCATGTGCAGTTGTGAAGACAATCAGAGCAAATAAAGAACCTCTTTCTTTCAGTTCACTAGGACTTCCAGAATAAGCAGTGCAAGGAGAACGCCCACTTTTTTTAATTGACTTGGAAGAAATGTAGTATTTCAACAGTTCAGTTATGCATTTAGTGACCAACTCTAACTGAAATTCGAAAATATGAGTCCTGTGAACGGAGTCTTTCTCGTTTGTCTTTCATGTTCCATGTAGGTCCCACTCAGCGTAATGTTACGGTTTCGGTTCTGAGAATATTAAACACATACATACAACGCGGTTTTAGGATAATTAAAACTTTTAGGCCGACTAATAACACAGTATGACAGCAATAGACTTGATTGGCAACTTTCTTCCCAAGCTCCGTTCTTTTTACCCATGTATTCCTTTCATTTATCTATAGAATACTATTCACCCGTGACCTTAAATAAGTAAATTCCCTCTGACCCTTGCTGTGATCTGATTGGATCATATTCCGCGATCTGCGGCGCCTAAAATCCCTCCCTCCAACACGAGACTGTATGATTACCGGCTTCTACGTTTTGTAATGCTCTTGGTGCTACGTCCAGTTCAGCCGTGTGGTGATAGCACTCCTGCTGCACAGTCGAAGTTCACTGGGCCTGCCTGAGACTTACGGCTGTAAACAAGGTGTGGTTTCTCGCTCGGGTTAGCTGGGCAAGCAACAGGTCCGTGGTTGCGGTTGAACCATCTGACCGATCGATAAATGAACCCGATCGGTTGTGATTTCCAGACCGGCATAGGAGGAGGATAAGTTCCGAAACCGATGCTGCTTAAGTGTTGGTAGATAAACACCACAGGATAAACCGTTGTGCAGCGATGCGCCACGTAGGAAATTTGGAATGGAAAATGCTCAAGCGATGATGACACTGTGGCAACAATTGACACGTATAAGATACAGGCACTATTTTTCGAAGTGGGTTCGGTAAATAGATAATCATGATAAAAGTTTGAAGTTATCTTAATAACGGACAACAATATCCCCTAATGTAGGCCCATGCAAAACTCTTCCTGGAATTTTCGTAACTGGCTGTTTTCGCGTTGAACAATCTCACTAACTACGTTAGAGATAGAATTTCGAAAGTAATAAGAAACACGTATTATGGAAAAATACATATTTTTTTTCATAAAAGTTGTTCAATATGTTTTCTATTCTGCTGCTTATATAGCAAACTACGGTCTAGATAGTTTTATTTCACCTCCAGAATAGTAACAGTTGGAATTCAGTAAATACCTTATATTTCACCCCAAGGAAATTGAAAAAAGTGGGTAAATTTCAGGAACCGCGACACATGTTAGTCAGTAGTAAATGCTATTAAGTAGTATGAAAAATCGGTTTGGATATTCTGACAAAATAAACCGAATTAACGAAAAGTATGTTAATTTCGTTACTTTTTCCCAATGTTTATAACTATGCACCGTTTACTTGTGAGAGAATTCAGATATAACATCCTGCGTATCCTTTAGGTATCGATGAAACTCCAATCTTTTAGAATGTCCTCAGCGTGATCTTAGCACTATGCATCTGGTATTTAGCCCCCTTTACAGTTTCAAGTGTCTGGTTATCCCGAACCTACTCACCTTTCTTCAAGGGAATTTCTTCGAACCCAATTAGTGGACATGAATTCTGGATAGTCCTCCATTCCTTTACAATGTTAGGTTAACCGCAAAATTGAGTATATAGCGTCCACCATAATATACAATTGTTTTAGCTACAATAACCACAACATCAATATTAAACCGTTTGGTGAAAATAAGACTGAACCAGTTCGAACACAATGAGAACAAGACACAAAAATTGCATTCGAAAGAAATCACGTCATCTGAAATAAGTGAAATATCCGGTGTGGAGTATAGTCGGTACATTGGCTTCTTTCTCACGTTCCAAACTGATTGTTCGCTGTGCGATCTATTTATTATTTTCTGGTGACAAATGTGTAGTATTACCTCTCGGTACTTTTATTCGGTAGGTTCGCTTTTTGTTGTTTCCAGCTTATGTTGCAACCGAGTTTTAAGTACGTTATGAGCAAACGTGAGTTCAACACTTGCTTCACAAGTTAAAAATGCATTGTTGAAATAGTCAGGTGCGTGTCATACTCGGGTTACTTCGGAGAATGACCTGTCTAATTGCATCGGTGATTTAGCAAGGACTAGTGCAAATATCGTTCATTCATTCACACAGGTGCATACGCGCGACGGCGTATATCGATCGCTTGGGTCTGACATCTTACTCCATATACACGCTTACCAAATGTTGTGTTCGGTTATTTAGTAGGCAAATGAGCACACAACGAATGAAGCAGTAAGTGTATTGTAAACAGCAAATATGTAGCCGGTACACAAACCGGGGAACCAGTAGGAACGATCAGCGTGTAGGAAGGCAGGCAGGCAGAGTCCGGCTCACACGTCGCAGTACATGCGAATGCCGTCAAGCCAGAATTCAAACAGTCAGTCAATCGATCAACCGATCGATCGATCAATCAATTTGACCATAGGCATGTATGAACACAAATCAGTCAGTTGTAAGCCATAACACCATACCATCGCGATTATCGTTCACCGGTTTACACGTTAGAGCGACAGAGCCCATCGATAGACCGAATGGGCGTGGCTTTAGTGACCACTGCAACAAAAATGACCATACTCGAATGCCCCACAGAAATGCGTAAAAACATACAGATTACAAAAATTTATTTTTAGCAATTATAAGTGGTCGTTTGTCTGTGCCAGGCTCTCCTTCAGAAATCAACAAGCGCGCTGTTTAAACCAAATGTACACCCCAGTGATCGACCCGAAATATGCGCATTAACCAAGACAAACAGGTTCAATTGATGTAGTAACTTTTGTGCTTTTCTATTTGAGTAAACCTCCGAGGCATTTAATGCACCATATATTTTTCTTTGCTACGTTTAACTTGATTCGAAACGAGTTTATTTAATGATTAAAAAGAGACTTGATGCATACATTTTAAATAACTCATTTCTTCATCAGGAAACGAACATTTGAAAGACCAAATCACACTCTGATCCCCTGGTTACAACATTGAAGGACAGCTCAGAAGCAGCCGTACTAATTTGACATTGCAGAATACTGCGGCTTTGCTATAGCAAGGGGCGTTATCTATACATGGTAGAAATAGAGCGTCTTTGAAAAACCATCTTGCAGTTGACATCAGATAGACTACTGTGTAATAACGCGGAAGAAAATGTCAGCCAGCGCATCTATGGGTCAACTGCGGTAACCCCGCTCGAAACTAATCCACTGCATCACGTGGTACCTCCAAACCTTTCCTACGAACCTAAAAGGTAATGCACATGCGTTGCTTGTCTCCTAATCTGCAGGATTGAAGAACACATCATTCTGATCAGGAGCAAAACCAACTTTTGGAAGCCATAAAGTTCTGATGATGCACTCTTTGTGCCAGCTGGATTGCCTCCTTACAACTGACGCTCTCCGCCATGGGGAACACTGTGCTTTTCCCGCATAACAATAAACCAAACCAAGATTGCCTCATTCACTGTCTAGAACTTTTCATTTGTTTTCCTGAGATGTTCCAGCGTTCACAAATTATCCGATAGTGGTTCGATGGGATATAACACTAAACAGTTTTTATTGAATTACCAAGTGATTGGCTACGGAGCTGTGAGTTGCATCTGGCTGATTCAGCATTCCCAACCCATTCTTATCGACAGGCGCTTGCACGAAGTCAAGTGACACTGTCTTCGATTGTTGGCATCGGTGTCTTCCTCACGAAGATTATCCATTCAGTAAACAATGCCGTGTTCGCGTCACCGTAGGTGAAACACCATTGGCTGAGTGCGACGTTGCTGATTGGGTGGTCAATGTCCGTCCCGAACATTGGTCAACGACCCAGTGAGAAAATATCGGGGAGTGCAACATATCGAGGGGTGCCAAATCGCATAGTCATAAACTGCATTATTAGGCATGCGATTGGTTTAGATTTTCCAAAATTTTGGGAAAATACTAGAAAATGCGACTTCTCAGGGGTGCGACATAGCGGAAGATTGACTGTAACTGGAAATTGTGAAATTGTGCGACGTCCTTCCGGAACCATTGTGAACCTTGACCCATGGGCAATATTGAATGACTTATTATTATCGACCTAGTGGAAGATTTCTGAACGATGCTCCTAGTTCAAGATTGTTGAATAAATGTTGCCTAAAATTGACACTCTTTACTTGAACACATCGCGCATCACTATCTTATCGTCCATCTTCCTACTTTGTTGTTGTTGATGCTGTTGATTTCATCTTCCCATTGACTATTCTCTACACCGTTTACACGTACTCACGCGCCATTCGCATGTTTGCTCCGCTACATTGCCTCTTCTGTTGGTCTCAAGTGTCTCATCGATTTCTGCCCATGATCAACTGACGCTTGCGTCTGTGTACACGCACACACAGATTTACCACACTATGATATCACGGTGGGCCCTGATGACTAACACTCATACCCACTGTGTTTCCATTGGTTCTCTCCTGGTCACTTCCCATCATTGACTAAAACAGATGCATGTGATCTTGTTTGACATTGTTCCGTGTGTTCGTTCCACTGTTATCGCGTTAGGCGACTGCTTGCACGCAGTTCTTGCTTGTCGAATTACTGGCTTCACAGATTTTGGTGTTCGCCATACCGGATAGTGCCAAGGGTTGAGGTTTGCATATTTTACACTATTGTAATCTGTATTTCAGTATCGCTTTTGTAGAAGAAACTGTCTTCTGGTATGTTGCGTGTCAATGTGAGTGGATCGTTGTAGTCTTTGAAGTCAACAATGCTCATTTTACTGAACTAAAACTGAAGTATGTTTAAAAATATACTCGGCTGCTCATTGACGCAACTCTCTACCTCCCACCGCACTCGTGTTTGTTTTGTTGAGAGGTAGGGAATTGCGATCAGCGGCTGAATGAAGTCAATTACTGAAACTTTAGCTTTACACCATCATTCTTGAATGGTAGCTTCAGTTTGACTGCAAGCTCTCCTAACAATGTTACCTAGATTATTTGCTGTTTACACATACTATGCCCCGGATAACCTCAGAAAGACAGCTGATGATATTCAGTACCTAATCCATATGTTGTCCCTCAGGTTGAAGAGCCTTAGATGCACGTACTAATCTAGCTCTTTCAACGATTATTCGAATTGGTTCACGTTGGCTTTGCATGCCACTGAATTTGTAAAGATGTAGGTATTGTCCAGTCTATATTGGTTTCTTGCTAGTAGAAAAATTCCGTTTGTGAACAATACTTATGTCTAAAAATGGTAGTAGTAGTAGTAGTAGTAATAGTATTAGCAGTAGTAGTATGTGAGCAGAATCGATATGGGTCATCGATTTCTCCTGTTTAAAACACTTGGTGAATTTGGTGGATAGAATGGAAAGGAAGGTCATCGTATACACTGCGGTAGACTGCCATCAAACGTGACATCAACGCTACCACGGCAACAGCAGTTGCGTCACAAATGCTTTTTGGCACACGACTACGCTGATTAACTATCACTTTCGAAAATCTCAAGGTAAACTTACTTCTGACCGCAGATACATTTATATATATATATAGTTGGAGGTAACAATAACATCTCGATCCACAATAGTGAGAGCGACACAACGAAATGCTTCAAAATGAATCATTAGTCTAGCGCTGTTGTACGTTCTCTCCATAGCGTGTGTTAAATGAAGACATTATGGTTGTCACATTACCCCTTTTGAAAGTTAGTTTGATGCAGACGTCTTTCATCTTAGCTACTAAAAAATGTTCCTGGAGCTGATCACAATGCTGTATTTCTGAATGAAAGCAAGACGAAAACTATTGTCTTATAAAGCATGGGTCAATCGGTCTAGTCTACTTCCCAGGACTTGCGGATTGCGTAGTCCGCGAACCCTGTGAAATAGAGTACGCATTAGAACTCGTTTGCATCCCACAAGATAGGAACTCCTGAAATGCAAGTACTGTCCTGTCTATTTAGATCTGAGACATACAGAAATTTGAAGTTTCCTGTCTGACAATCGACTGAGCAATGATTCAAGAAATAGAATTTTGGATTCACACTCAAATTTTAATGGCAGTTTGATAATGGGACGCGGCCAGTTCAAGTTGTGAAATATTGTCTTAACAACTATCTCGTTGCATGAGATAACCTTATGTATCGTCAAAATATAGCCTATATAGTGCGGTTGAATTCAGTTCCAACTCGTTTGCTTTTAAATTTTGACAAGCAGATATCGGCCACTACTGGCCCCAAACAGCTACCTATAGCTAATGTATCAATTATTTTATACATATTGCCGCGGATGACAAACAGTACTTCACAAACACACATTTCGCAGGGTTTCAAACCTATTTCACCGGCATGTTTACACATTTCGTTCACGGCTTTCTGCGCCGGGACATTTATGAACAACGATGTACTCTCATACGAGGCAAGAAAACAACCGTGGTAATCTACATATTTGTATTGCTTCTTCTATTTGAATTATATCCTGGGCAGTGTGGGACTGATGGAGTTATGAGTTTGGCAAAGCATTGAACTGGTTCGAGTTCAGCAGAACTAATCACTGATAGGGTTGGTCGTAATGGGATTGCCGGTCTTTTGAATTTCGGCAATCCGTACATTCTTGAGATGTGTGAACCCTGAGGTACCACATTGTCTGAATGGCACCTTTCTTCCAGAATCACTTCCACGTTACACAGACGGTTTTTTCTAAATTTCCACTTTTGTCATTTGCCTTTGGATTTAGTTGGAAACGACAATGATGAAAATTTGACATTTATTGCCATTGTTTATTAAGTATAAAAATGTGTAAAACCCAAATATGCAGTAACAGGTGACAAAATGTGTGCGCCACTGTAGCACAAAGATAATACAATGTGCAACTTCTAACGGTATCTAGATATCAAAATATAGTTTCCCAAGCCCCATATTTTTAATCTGAACCTGGTCCAGGAAACGCCAACCGTTGCGCAAACATTTTACAAGAGTGGTGATTGCGGGGTTAGCTATTACTGAGTTAACAATCTACCTCATGTGTTTTCTCGTTCGCTCGGCAACGTATATTGTTATCGGGGCATGCATTTTGTTGGTTCGAAAATAGGTATAAATTATAGTCAGGCAGTTTCAGAGGTCTTTAATATTATTTTTCAGATCATCGGAGTGATCATTTTGATTTCCATAAGTATTTTGTTCGAATTAATTTATCTGAACTTTTCCGCGGTAAATAGTATAGGTGATCGACAAAATCAGCCCGTGAGGCCTAGCTGTATGCGATAACGATTGACTTGATTCTAACAGATTACTGAAAAGTAATCAATTGATAAATACTGTTATTCCAAAGTGAAACCATCATTTATGCTACAAACAGTACAGTGTGTTTCAGCTTTTCAGTTCACCTTATCTATCGCAAAATGTGTTATGTACACATGAACATGTTTATTATAATGTGAGTAAAAACGTAAGATAAATGCACGCCTAAAGGTAATGAGTGAGCGCAATCCATGAAAACACGAATACGTCTGTTGTAATTCCCGGGGGCGGTGAGCGGTGGGCGATAGTTGTTTGTTACGAAGAACGGTCATGGTATCGGTAAATTGTCATTCATATAACAAAATATCTCATTCGGAACGAGTCTTCGGAATTCCCACACTCACACAGGATAGTTGATGGAACGGTCCTCTGTTAGATGCGCATTCTTGTATTTACCATACTGAACACCAGCAGTTCGCAAAACCAGGTCTTGTTCATTTTTAGTCGTTGAAAGAAACCGCAAATCGCATCGTTTTGCGAACTAATCACAAGTGAGTAATATTTCCTAACAAGTGTATGCAATTATACATAAATTCCTACATACATTTATACATAGCTGAGCACTTATTTACCCGCATACACGCACGTTATTAGGTAAGTTCACTATAGTTCACATTACTGTCACGTATTTTTATACTGGTCTTATGTTGTCATCTGAGCATAGGTCCTGGTTTCGGGGAGAACCAACAATGCCGAGAGAACAAAAAGTCTTGCTGTTTGGCTCACATAACTGAAAAAATGATTAACAAGTTCTTAAAGTATGTGTATTTGGTGCAGTCGAATAGAAAGGGTGCGCTCTTGACCTTTGTAGTGAAAACCAATTAGGGGGCTCAAAAGGTCCTATACAAGAACGTTTCTTCCTTTTTCTCATCCAGAAATACTTGGGCGCTTCAATGGAGAGAATATCAATATGCGCACTGCAACTTGGCATAATATGGGGAACTAATTTTGCCCGATCCGCAATACATCTTCTTCCGTCTGTTTGACCTTAGACATCATTCAGTCTGGAAAAATACGTAACAGTACAGGACTGAGGATAAATTTTCCCGGAACATATGCTCGCCTGCACTTTGTTCTGATTCAACCTTGTACAGAAAATTTATTGTGGAAGGAAAACAAATACAGTTTTCGCACAAATTCTCTTGTAGGTCACTACATTTCGGTTATCAAAAGAAGGAATATATTTTTTTAAAAAGATTGATAATTTACCATTGGTTACCGTGGTTTTTTCAAAGGTTTCTCACCTTGGGTTTACCTCATCCAAATGTCGATTACGGTGCATCTCCGTGGCCGAATGTAATTCCCACACGTCGACTTTCCCGATTATCGAAATCCAGCAACAAAACCCAAGAACTATTAGAAAAAATAGGATGTGTTCATGGTAGGTATTTTACTCAAACACCAAAACCAATGTGAATTTGTTTTACTGTTTTTATTTGAGTGAGTCGAATGCACAGTAGGGAATAAAATTTGATTCTGTAAAGAAAATTGCTATTTCGTTTGCCAATGTAATATCATAGTTATGCTTTTCCTCAATTCATCACCATATTGTTTGCTGCAATTAGGTATCGGCTGCGACCGGATCTTCGTTTCACACCCGCCAATGAGCGCTTTGATAAGCCTCTGTTGTCGTCGTTATTGGTGTCGTCACTTCCCTGCGTCACAAACAAAGGTGTAATGTGATATTGTTTCACTTGATCGTTCAGCAGACCGATTACGTATTTGTCCAAATAGTCGATTATTGTGTCTTGCAATAACTTAAAGGAACCTTTGACCATTGATTTTAAAATACTCTTAGTAAAACTGCTCTGATGTGGTCGAATTTCCAAATCGCCTGAACTGGTTGTCAAAATGGATACGATTTGCAGCAAGCGCTTTTTTGGCAGTTGGCTATCTTCAGCCGGAGCAAACAAGCGAGCTTCCAATTTGATTCTGAGCTTCGGCAAGAGGATGGTGTAATCCTGTTCGTCCGTTTCACGTGGAATAAAAAAGTAAGCCATAAATCGTAGTTATCCACAGAGGAAAAGAATGCTACTTTGTGTGAAAATTACAGACTACTTATAAAAAACAAAGAAATGTTTGACTTGTAATGAATTCACATATAGCAAAGTCGTTTTATAATTACAATTCTGGTTGGCATTAGCATTTCCGATGATATATTCTAAAAACAGAGTTATGGATATCGACATACTCAAGTCTCTTCTTCGTTTCTGTTTCTGTTCATTTTACTTCCTTTCATTGAATATGCCAAT
>UZAN01047915.1:0-10548 GCA_900618425.1 Echinostoma caproni | reverse complement strand
CCTTTCATTGAATATGCCAATATGCAATTTTCAGAAAGGGGTAAGCGGACAATCAGAAGGTTCCCATTCAGTACACACAATGGGGAAAGTTAGGCGGCGGTGGTGGAATTACAACACATCCCCGGGGTGATTATTTGGTGACGTTACCACCGGGTCACCACCATTATTCTTTCTCTCTATTTCTTATTCGGACTTAGTGACCACTTTTCTGAAATGTACCTGACTAGGTTAAAAAATGGTCATAAACCATTGGTGAAAACTTCGGGCTACTCAAGGGTGCAGTCCTTTCACCTTAATTATTTTCCAGGTATATCGGTGAGATATCTGCTAGCACTCTTATTTCTTCCATCAAATAGGCGTAGGATGTTGTTTTATATCAGACTATATGGAAGTCTTTCGATCTTTAAAAAAATAACTGTGATAGCTTTCAATAAGTTACCGCTATTATAGTTATCTGTGTCTCTGTTAATCTCTTTAAATTCTTAGATTCGGCAGTGGTTAGGTCTGTACACTTATCCGGGATAGGCCGTGTCAAATACCTAGGAGTTTTTTTATCGATGTTGCTCTTCATTGGATCTCTCACATTCAGTATATCATCCTGAAACTTCAGTGACTTTCGTCCGATGCCCGCGTGCCTTTTCATTTCAGAATTCGGCCCTCTACTACCTCCAACTTTGATTGCCCGCCAGTTTTCCCAGTTTTTCCCAGTTTTAAGTTTCCTTATGAAAGACTTTCAGTTGCTTCGAAATGGGCTAACCAACTCGAGCCGAATCTTCAATCGAACTGGAGGAGTTGATAATCGATATTTGCGAACTTCATTTGTCTTCGCGTGAAACGTTTGCACAAAGGATTCTTACGGATCTCGATCATCCATTGCATACAGATTTAGTTTTCTGACTTTCCCATCTGTTTACTAGATCACAATAACATTGTGATCCTCCACGCATAAAGATGTGTATATTAGAATTGTACGGTACCCTGTTCATCATGTATTTTGGTGAGCAAAATAAAACAGATTTTTGCAGACCTTCTCAAACATTTTGCCTCTAATGTGCAAATTTGTGACTAGGATGTTCAAACTAAGCTCACAAAAATTAATTACAGTTACTATTGTATTCTTTACTTCCGTTCATTCTATCCAGTTTAATGTGTCAGGGTTTCCCTCTTCATTTCAATCTAGGCTCGTTTTATGCGAAGCAAAGCAATCGGCAACAATCTACTGTGCCAAATCTGGCTCGAAAAAGTTTCAATCACGTTAGGTCTCATTATGAGCGTGCATTGAAATCAGGAGATAACATCTAGTAAATAGATGTTTAATTAAACTGAATTGATGAATCTTATTGGAAAAATTGAATCAATTTTGGCCAGTGCACAAAGTTTACACTGCTACCCACGTTTTACCGGGCTGTCCAGTAAGTGCTAGAGGAATATTGTTGTCTTCAAAATTTTCAAACGAGCGTACTCGGAATGAGGATGCTGAAAAACTTCCGATTTCTTTCACAACCATTGTCATAACTAGGCAATAAGATAAATAGTAGTAAACAAATTGATATTTAAAAAACTTCTCAGTATTGCAGGTATGCAAACGCCGAGATCGGAAACAACAACAAAACTAGATAAGAACTAGAACAAGTGCCACAAAATTTACCTAAAAAAGGGTTTGGGTTCCGAAGGATCTTTCAGTGGCAAAACCAAGAGCTTAGGCTTGCCAGGCAGCCTAATCGGAAAGAGTGTTATCTTCCAGTCCACAGAAGTGCTAAAACTANGTTTAACCTCCAACTCAAGTACAAATAAAGAGACAGTGATTAAATGCGTGTGTTCTGACGTTCTGCGTCCAAAATTATCCCCTCGAACTTTCCAAACAGAACTGATGGCTCTCCAATATGACTATCATTTGCTAAGCATAGATTTCTTCACCTTCCTCTCCGATTCGAAACTTTGATTGTGTGCAGTTTTCTTTTGGTTTTCCTATTTATCTCTTTGTCAATTTGTAAGAAATCATTACCAAAGCTGTTGTACGCATTTGTGCAAGGGCACAATGATATGGATAGCGATACACTATAGCAATCAATCCTTTATAAATGAAAAAAACATTGCCTTTTCATTTTGATGTACACTGCTTGCAACTATACTGCGCAGTGACCAACGGCAGACATAAGTGGTGTCTGAAATTCAGAACAAACAGTTTTATTGAAACAACTGTCTTATAATTATCTATTTTCAAAGCGCTCATATATCGAATAGTTAACACCAGAAAATAGATCACATAGATCAACACGGAAAACACTAATCTGGGCTAGTGGGTTTGTTACAGTAAACTACAGTTTCTGTCATTTGCTTGCTCTAACTAGTTAACTGGTCTTGGGGGTGTTGCCCGGATGTGGATTTACTCGTTTTTGATCGATATTGGGTCATGGAAGCTTGTGTGGCTGAAGCAAACGCTTCTGGGGGGGGGGGGAGGAGGGGCAAAGATCAGAAGTGAAATTCATTAAATGAATCATTTCAGCTATTGCTAGAATGGACAACTGGGCGTAGTCGAATTTGCCTGGGCAGGGGGCAGGGGCGCACGATAATGAACTGTGTAAGCCACGTCCAATTGCAGTTTAGGCTGCTGATGACTGACTGCACTGTTGATTTATTCGGTCCGACCTATTCCTAACCAGTGTTAGTGATGTCTATTCTGGGTCAACATTAACCGGGTTGTACCGAGTTTCTAAAATTCGTAAACCGGGAACGTCAAACCTGCCTGCGCTACCGTTGAGGAGTTCCTCTCACCGCACTGTTACTGACTAGTCATCCTGACTATTTGAACCAAGTAGAACATGGCGACACAGACCAGATTGAGTGTACACAGTATTGTGAGGACTATCGTTCATAGGTTGAAAACATAGGTAACTTCTTTGATTATTTTATTGACTTTCATCCTACCTTGTCAAATGTCACGTTTACTAAAAATAAATTTCATTCTATCTAATCAGATCATGTTAGAACAATACCTAGTCATGTCATACTTGTTTGAAAAATCGTAATTTTCCTCAAATAAACCTACCCCAGAGGTTCCCATTAGAGACTTCAAACTAAGCTCCACCTTGAGTTGTTCCGCCCCGAAACACGCTTTTAGCAACAAACCTTGTGAAGTGCAACCGAACGAGTCATTAGTGAGCAATTGCACAGGACAAGTACGTTGAATTGTGTCCAACTGAACCACACGAATGTTCTTTGCGGTCACATACGAAACGTTGTACTCGCCCGGCAAATCAATTTGGGACTGCGGTACCAAGAGGCTTAGGAGCAGTGTGTCAATCAGCTGATCCAAAGCACCTGTACTCAAATCCAACGGTGGATTAGATATTTTACATACCAGTTGTCCTTTACCTGGATGGGAGTAAAATTGTATGGGAAAATAGTAGAAAAACAGGGGAGCGAATTCGGATTGAGAAACGCTTCATGCATAATTCCATAAAGACAATAGAGAAGTAGGAGTTTTGTTGATAGACAAACTGTGACAGAAAAACACCATCAATAAACATTGAATAAATAGGACTACTTATAGCTCCATCCGGATGAACACAATTCAAAGAATAATGGCAAACCCTCTCGACTGGCAAACTCTAAGATTTAGGATAAAACCAGAAATCCTCACTAGTTTCTTTCGAGCAGACTCTGATAATACTTTCTTTCAACGGAAAACAAAGTTCAGCGTGAAGTGCGAGATGAAACGGAGATGTTTTGATGGTCGCTTCGCATCAAACATATCAAGTAATAAAATTGTGATAACCTTCGAACCGCCTCAGTGACTTCCCACCTCTTACTTTCATTAGCTGAAATTGCCCACTGTCTTGGTTAACCGCTGATTTTCTGGATCGCCGCAACATTTAATGTATCCATGTAGCCTGGCTAGACGTGTACGTTTCTAGTCCGCCCAAATAATAGGAAGCCTGCAGTTTCACAATGTTTTCATTCAGAGCCTTTGTGACAAATTTTCTGAATAAATCAAAAGAAAAGTGATGAAAAGTTGCAAAGACAGGGACGGAATGAGAAAATAACTCCTCTAGTGGTGTGCTCCACTGGTTGGGTAGATGTATAATCGATAGTTGTTGTAAACAAAACATTTTGAATAATAACAAAATTGATTTTGTTTTGCAGTAATGTGTTCCAACGCCGTGACGTCCATGGTGAGATTTGGTCCAAAATCAGTGGATCGCATTGAGAAAACAATATTTAGCTATTCACTGACTTTCAGTGGTTGAAATTTGTGAAAATTTGGATAGCAAATTAAAACTCGCTCATTTAGGCTAACTTAACATTTTGGATGTAACATCCAGACGGAAGAGGATTGAGCGATGTTGATAAGAAGGTGAAACTTGGAGAAAACATTTTTTCATGTTCTTTATACGAATTTGCATCCCCTCCCCCAAACGTCCGTGTTACTATTTCGCGTGGGTTACACGCCTTAGAGATCGCTTTTTAATCAAGTGGTAGTGCGTTCGACTTCTGTGGTGGAGGTGAAAGTGATGTACACCGGATGGTTCTTCCAATCCGTTCGGTATTAGTCAGTATTGCATAAAATTTCGGGTTAATATCGAGTTCCAGTGTTATATATTGATTTCTAATCGTAAACGGGTAGTACTGGAAAATTAAACTTAACTTTAGTACTCGGATTAAGGTTATAAATTTAATTGATTCATGATTGATGAAATGCAATGCTGCCACAGATGTACCAGTATAAAAGAATAAAAGAATAAAACAACTACTTGTAATGGGTTCATAAAAATACGGGTTTGAATAACTAAGGGGGAACGCAGGCGCCAAAAAGCCTGTTTTTCTTTACCTCATAAAAAAGGTTGTAAAAGCAACGAATAAGTGGAATGGCCTGATACAATGAGTAGAAGTGGTTGATTGCAATGTTGTCATATGTGGTTTGGAAATGAAGAGACAGTGTTTTCTGCTGCTGCTGCTGCTTTGTGGTTTGGAAGTGTTCACAATCGATGAATAGATTGAGGTGTTCCATCTGCGATCTGTGTCCCTGCGTCGTGCCAACGGTCAAGATTGTTTCGGCCGGCTATGGAAATTTCAGAGTAACCGACGTAACTGACAAGAACTGAATTGGGTTTACGGCTGATCAATGCCTCAGTTGTTGGAAGATACTTTTGACGAAAAACATTTTGATGGATGCGTTGGTATTTTTTAGATCACTCTGAGGGCTTCCCCATTTGCCTGATAGCCCGTATCTGCAAGTTATTCCACCACTTCATTTGCAACCGTTTTCTTTGTGCTCGCACTCAACCAGGCTAGCTTGTCCTCGTTGATTCTTTGCGACAATTTTATGAGCGTTCTTCCTACATAACTTGCCGAACATGAGCAGAGAAACCAGTAAACAATCATCAATGGGCAGAGAATCAACAATGTATCTTTCAGCTTTACGGTAACGAGCCGTAGGCTTATGAATTAGGTATGTTGCGTCGATTTAGGAATAGTACACGCAAATGCCCGTTTTTACCTCACGTATTAGTAACTCATACTTATTGTCTTATGAAGAACTTTATTCCATTCACTGTTTTCAACAGTTACCACATAGGCCGCTTTTTCAGATGATTTCTACACCATGGATGAGATGTGATACATCATAGTGTATGGTCTACTTCAAATTGACCTGAATCAAGTTGATGGTAAGGTCATTATCATAAGATCTGGAAAAACTCGAGATTATTCTTCAAGCCTATAATCCATCAGTTCCACACCCCTTAACCAAACCCTTAAAAAGCAGCATACGCGAGTACACATAAGAGGCTGTGGCACACTTTCATGGAACTTTTCAGTAGGTAATATTTTCGCAATTACTCAGAATGTGCATTAATCACCTTTATGAAGGCTTGATTGCGAATNTTGCGAATCGGCACCGTTAGTTGTGGAACACATGAATGTTCACAGTCAGTTCTGACAAGACATTGATACTGATGTTGGAAGTACTTTCTGTTTTTTGAGGGTTGATTTGCACAAATATGCTCGTACCTTAGCTCGCTCTGATACACGTAGGACCTTTTGCGCTGTTGTGAACGTGGCTGTCACAAACATCTGACATTATTTTACGATGAACTGGTGTAAAGATTTTGCACTTCCTTCCGTGTTGTTCTTTCATTTACACTCCATGGTTTGACCCCAAATAGGAAAATCATTGTTTAATAAATGAGTCAGATGATCAGTTATATATTGACTCAGATGAGTTCGTCTTGGTGGGCGGGAAATCATACAAATAGATACACATACATGCTCTTACGTAAGACATGAATCTATATGTAGCATTTTACAGTAACTAATATTTGAATGAATGCACAATATTTCCCTGGAAGCACACGACCGGTTTTGCGGTTGTTACCGCTCGTCAGGCATGCCCATGCGGAGCCGTATGCCTTGCGAGTGGCAACCATTGCGAAATCGGTCGTTTGCTTTCAGAGACATTTTGTGCAACCATTCATATTACACTTGTTGTTATAATATAGATATATAGATATTAGCAACCCTTTGCCCTTTTTGCAAAGCGATTTACACTTTCACTTTATCATATATCGTATGTGAATGACTAGACAAAATTTCCTTGGAAGCACAGGACCGGTTTCGCGGTTCTTGCCGCCCGTCAGGCATGCGTATCCGGTAATCTTTTGTCAGTTCATTCATATACTTGTATCCAGGAAGTACATTTTCGACACAATAACCTTGATCACATCACCGGGTGACGTTTGGATAGACACCTCTTTCAGAGCCAGTCCATGGAAGAATCAATGCTATGATTCAATGTTTTTGTAAGTGGGTTAGGTGCTACTAACCGCCACAAATGTGACTTCATAGTAGCATCTAACCCATTTACAAAAACATTGAATCATAGCATTGATTCTTCCATGGACTGGCTCTGAAAGAGGTGTCTATCCAAACGTCACCCGGTGATGTAAACAAGGTTATTGTGTCGAAAACACTTTCTCTTTACATTCACTCCGCATTTTCCGGACAGAGAAAAAATACAGCTTTCAAGTTCATCTATAGCGATGCACACCGTCTAACAAAAGGGACAAGACAGACTCCTGTCCACAACCGAAGCGATCGTTATCACGTCTAACAGAGCAAATAAGATGTTTGCAGAACCAGTGAGTAAAGACCTTATTCCCACCGTGGGCCGAGGTCATTGTGATAAGAGATCGAATACGTCAGTTCGACACAATCATGGCTGGTCTGTTCCGCCTCGGTTCCCAGCATCATCCGTCGTAATATGCATACTATCACTTATAGTATCAATTAACACGGTGTGTTTACCCTTCATTCTCGCTAATCACAGTGTATCATCCCGCGATGAACCTAATCAGGTAGTTAAATTATAACTCAGTGACACTTTTGCCAGTCAGCGTCGTCTATATCGATCGGTTTCAGTTAGCCCCAAACAACAACAAAGGAAACGGTCTTATTTCAAAAGAATGAAATTGACCGTTTAGCTTTAATTAGGGAGGTAGGTAAACGACGTTGCCGCTTGTAGATCACAATACCGCACCGAAAATTAGGTTAATTGTTCAGGCAAGTCTTATTTATGTCTTAACTGTGCGCAAGCAGAGACAGAGTTTAGCCACAAGGATGACTTTAGCTTCAATGTAAGACAGTCTTGGATTTTGAGCTAAATTATCTCTTTTGAATTCAACCATCTAGTAAACCTGTTTGTTTTTTACTGTAAGACCCAGGGGCTGGAAGTCCAGCATAAGACAGGAGGATGACACTATCAAGGGGCGTCTCCGATCCGCAACCTGTTGATTTATTCATGGTCAAGGTAAATGATAATACCTTATTCCTAACTATTTTACGATAGAATATGAAGAGTAGATATATGGGAAACATTTTCTGGCTGGTACGCTCAGACAGAAGTGGGGAGATTACAACGACGTCTAATAAGTCATAAAAGAATCCTTAATTTATCATGAAGTTACAATCTACTGTTTTACTCCTATTACTGACCATGCAAAGAAGCAAATCACAATTTTACTAGTAACGGGCAATAAGAAAGTTTTCAAATTTTTTCCGATGCAAAACGTGTAATTCAGTGTATCGATTGGTCCATAAAAGTCGTAAGATCTGCTCCCTCAATAGGCTTCTCAAAGAACCCACCTGACTGGCAACACCTTAAGAGAAAACGACTGACCCGAAAGCTTCATCCAAAGACACTTTGATGGAATTCTAGCAAGTATATTTCATCCTCTCTGACAAACAGGTAATGCAGCAGTTAATTTAAGATGATAAACTGTAACGGAATTTTTTACTGGCTAGTTATCCTACACCAGGGCGAACATCTTTTGTTGGACACCAAACTTAATTTTTCATCTGATCTGAACTTTATGCTGCAGTTGGAATTCAATGTCAGACTGGTTGATTTTGTTTGCCTCCCGCGAGCAGTCGATTTGTCGCAATTTTTGACTGGTTCAATAAGTTAATTTTTTGAGGACGGTGTATTATTCACACACAAAAGCGCCGTTACACCATGAAAACGTTGTATATGCGTAGCGAGTAGTATCTCAGCTCTCAAAAGGTCGTGTGCTACCAGTTTCTCATGAGGAACAGCAGGAGTATCCAATATATGATCACCCTGGTTTTATGTATTTCAAATCAGTGAATAACATGTGTCTTTGGTTCTCCTCATTGTATGAAAAATAATCTCTGAACTCACCAGAGACAACGGAGTAAACCAAGTGACTGATGATGATGACGACTGAGGATATCATAGAGAACGTTTTCAGAGAGCTGAGCTTCCCCAAGGTTGTTTTGGTAAAAATGCGTTGACCATCATCATCACCAGGCAGCATTTTATACTTCATGGGACAGCAAACACATCGAGTGTCTCAGAGCAGACTGCTCATTGGAGGGCTCGCCATATGTGTGTGATGAGAACTAAACATGTGAATAATTGGTACGCAACACAAAGCGAATCAATTGTTTCTAGCTATCCTTCTCACCACATGCTCAAAAAATAAATCGAACATCAAATGTGTGGCATTCGAATACAATACTTTAAAATTGCTTACCGAGTGAAAAAGACTGTTCAATCCCTCTCCTCATAACGTGTCAAGAAGCGCATGATCTACACCCTTTTGTCTGATTTGGTGTTAACCCGTTTTGTGCAATCACACACATACACACACACAATAAATCCTAACAATACCTTTTCTAATAACACCAGATCCATGTATGAAAGGGATCTCACTGAAAAACTTGGGCGTTGTGCTCATGATTATTGAGGAAATTAGCTTGTCACCAACGCCTTTGTGTTTTGGTTTTCATTCATCGTGGTTAAGACAAGCTAATTGCCTCAATACCTTTTCTACTTCAGGCGGAAGCCTCTGTCATTTCAAATGAATCTGGATTGCAGGATTGACTAATACATTCTTTCTATAATGTCTGTGACATATAGCTGCTCCTTCTGTTACTCAGCTTCGTTGGTTCAAATCTCATCCTTGCTGCATCCGTGCGGTATTATTTTTCAATGAGTCGGACAGATATTGATGTTAATAAGTTACAGTGATCCACGCCCCTACAAATGGTAATGACAACTTTGGGTTTGGTGCTTCTTGGGCTAATAATTCGGGGCGAGTACAGTATTCGACTGAAGGATGCCTAATTTGTGATCAGCGACTGTCGCCTATATGAGGATGGAGATGAAAAATCAAAACCAGACCCCATCACAACTTCAATGCTCGGTCGGTATTGTCTCAAAAATTATTATCTGTTTGTGAGAAAATCAGTTCATTCCGACAAGACGGGGTTTGTGAGAGACTAAGTCCAGTCGATGACATATGACCGACGAAGCTTCAATCTATTTTTAGAATTCGCAGTAGAACGTGATGAGTTGGGTCAATTCGAATTGACAACAAATTTATTTGAATTTATCTCGCAGTCACTTGAAGTTACAACAGCTTTGCTGGATTTTGAAAAAGGTATAGATTTCTTCATTCATTCAAATTTGTCAACGACCGATGATAGTATACGACAGGACTCCTCCTTACAGTGCTTATCTTCTGACTTTTCCGTTCAAACTGATTATTATCTGGAATGGAAAAACTGGAAACGTTTGTCTTCTCCAAACTGGAAAAGGTTTCCATCAAGTGAGAGATGTCCATCATGTTCTACCACACATCCACTAACTTTGCTTATAATACTATTAAATTGAAATTTTTAATGATAACGACAACTATGATTGTAAAGCGATCTTTCAGTAATGTTTGTCAGTAATGTTTGTGTGTTTTCTTGTCCGTGTGCTGTGAAAATTGAAAATGTGACTACTACAGAGGAGAATTTGGAAGTTTCAGCATTTGCAATTTGACTACTATGAACATTTAAGTAGTCTGATTATAAATGACAATATCCTCCTACTGCGTCACACAATATTTAATGCTAAAAGACAGATTACCAAAGTTTAACGATTATTCGGTAACTTCTCATTACTGTTCTGTTTTTCTGAGTTTATAACCGTAATCTTCCGTTTTGGTTCGACTGTATCACGATTCTACACGCCTTTCTGTG
>UZAN01047914.1:2941-14142 GCA_900618425.1 Echinostoma caproni | reverse complement strand
ACATTATCAAATTGATCTGGCCCATAAAAGTTAGTATTTTATGGCACCATTTCAATCATCACGTATTAGCCCTGTGTCGACAGACGAAAGTGAACGATATCGTCCACCTGGCCTAGTGTTAACCGCGCTTTAACATCCCCTCATTCGCCTTTTTAATCTTCTGAGAATTCCTTTGTTTTGTATGTTCGATGTGACGTACAAGTTGTCATATTCTACGTCAGCAACTGAGGCAAGTATGGTTGTATATCGCAAGTCTCGCGTTCTACCTCATGCTCATCAATTGAACAATCGAAACTCAATGATCTGACTTATTGGTTTGTGTTGATCGCCCTTCAGACTTCATGCACAATCCTCAGTTCATCTATCCAGAGATTCACGTGGGAATACCACCGGACTCAAGTCTTGTTCTTTTTAGAGCACCGACAACTGTTTTCTGTCATTCATAATTCTGCCTAGGTGAATCGTATGGAGGCCCGGGAGGATAGGGGAACTTTTGTATAGTACTAGCTATCAGTTCGGAAGAACGGTTATGGGCGACATGCATCGACAGGAGTGAATGGGCGTGGTTAATTAGTTACTGTAACCTTTCTTCACTCGCGTTAACTGTCACGTTGTATTCTGTCAAATCCTCTGTACTAGACCAATACAGTCAGAGTATGTATACCTTTCGTTTTTAATGAATACACAATTGAATACATTTTCTGGTACTTTGTCCTGTATGTAAATTTATACCATCATGTGGGATTCAGACTATGCATATCAGTTTCATTGTCTCCATTGTGGTGCCCTTTTTTTCATCAGTTCTTTTTGTTCTCCGTTGGTTTCTCTGTCTTCTCATTCACTTTTCAGTAAAGGTTCAGAAATTAAAGATCCATGTGAAGATCCCGTGGTGTTGACACGCTATTTGTCTCCCACACAAGTGAACAATTCCGCGCATCCGGCTGTGATCACTCACGAGTCGAAACGGTTACGATTATTGGAAAGACGTGTCAATCAGCTGGAACAGGACAACCTCGCACGTCAACAATGGGACAAAATTGGCCTGATGCTAACCGGAGTTTATTTTGCCTATCGGGTATTGCATTGGATTGCAACACATTTATAAAAGCAGACCGTTATATTGTCTTAGTTTTGTCCCACCAGCCCGTTATCCCACCTTTCCACCTACTCAGCGACTTCTTATTGCCACGCAACCTCCTCTATGTGTGTTTGATCTGTGAACAATGAATTGTTTGTTTTCCTATGATTTTCACCATGGATTCCGCCGTGTACCTCCTGACTGACCTCACCGATGTACAGTACTTGCTAATGCCTATCCGTTTGATCATCGGTCCATCTATCCAGTCTGTCACAATGTACAAGCGAAATGACAAATCTTCGCTACTTGATTGCTCACATATGTCCATTTCCTCTCTCGGTTTATCCCATCTGTTGAGAGCATTGTGATACTCTCACTGTCTGGTCGCATTTTACTTCATTGACTGTAAATTATTCGCGCACACTCTGATCGTAGCATAATCAGTAAATTAGTTGCCTAACCTAGTTAGTTTTCATTTTTTTTTCTTCATCTCTTTTTGTGTGAGTGGGTGTATGCCCTGGCACGAAGTCATTTATATTTCTTTCATCCGCCTTTGGGCGTTGTCGCGTAATGTCAAGGTTGAGCTTATCGGTAGCAATCTGTGTCAGATAGAAGCCAAGCTCCTTGGTGGTCAATTCGTTTGTTCCACCGCTATTACAGCGGTCTGAGTTTCGGATAGCTAATGGTTACTGGAAAATCGTAATTTATGAATTCTGTACGTTTTCTGTTTGAAAGATAGACAACTGCTCATTGATTCTTTATCTCTTCGGACGGGTGTGTGAACCTGATTGAATTAGTACACTTTATGCCACTGTTATACATCAACCGGAACCGTCGTGATGTATCTCGGACAATCGCGGAAATAACCATTTTCTCCAACAGAGACGTGACACCATCTGCCAATCATTTCCCTTAATGTGCGTTAATTAAAAAAGCCTAATCGTCCTAATTTCTGGTTGAAAAAACTTGTAATCGATCTGATCTATTCGGTAACCGTATTGCTGATGTCACTGGATCATTGGGTACTCCATAAACCCAGTGCTGAAAGTTTGATTCACGGTCAAAAGTAATTTTAAGATATCCTGGTGTTAGTCACAGACTCAAAGAGGTGATCAGCCGGTAGTGAGAAGAATCATATTTGTTCGTTTACCACGTGGAAAGCAAAGCTGGTGCCACTGATTCAATAAGGTCAGGAATGAATTCAAACTACGCTTCTGTAGCTTTGGGTAATACTAAGCGCATTTCAACCCCGCGGTAGCTCGAACTTTCAAGGGCGTTCTGTAGAACTCCTCATCAGCGATTCTCTTCAGGAATGCAGTCACAAATAGGAGAGCTACATCGTGAAGATATTGGATCAGAAATGGGCATACTACGCACAATCAGATTTAGCTGTCAGTGGTGGACGTATCTCACGTTGAATTCTATAATTCTACCGAGTTTCTGATTAACCTAATTAAAAATTTCGTCCGGTGAATATAGTTCAGTTCCGTTGGGCATGGAGAGTGTACGTAAACTGTTTATTGCTTGACGGATTAATTGTGTCTGTATTTTTGCTGTAATATAGTTCGATTTCGTGTTTACCCTGTTTCTATTCCTATGTGCACTACATTCTGGGTCGATTCTTGCTCGGATTGGTGCTAGTTCGAATTCAGATCTGTAGGCTTCGCTGTCCAGGATAAGTAGTGTATACCCGGTTGTCGTATACCACACCGCGCTTTATTCGCGGTACTTATTTCGAACTGTCAGAAACAGTGGAGTTCATCGGATGACGTGAGGACGAGGCATAAAGAGACGGTAACCGGCTCATAATGTTTGTAATGCTCTTGTCACCAGCAATCCAACCGTGTGTTGATCGCACTCCTGCTATGTATGGTCGAAATTCACTACGTACGCTTAAGATCAGCGGCTGTGAACAATGTGTGGGTCCTGGTTTGGGTCAGCTGGTCAAATATCACGTCCCTCATTGCAGCTGAACCGATCGATCGTGTGATTTTCGGACCATTATAAGAGGGGGATAGGCTAGGTATCCCGTGCTGCTTAGGTGTTGGTGGAAAGTCTCCATTTATTTTATTTTGTTCAGATCAGCTTGCACAGAACACTGTGTGGCCCGGGCCAGTCGTGCGTTTAGATACTTGTGTTGTCGACCTTGTGGCTTGCAACACTGTGAGTTAATGTTTTGTCTGAACGGCATAAAGTAAGGTGAAGTATCACGTCCTAGGCAAGACGTATAGATGTTTACTTTCAATCTGTCTCAGTTAATACAGAAGCGCAATAATCATCCAAGGCCATTTTGAGGGCTATTACTTCTGAAAAACTTCCTACCTCCTCAGGTGGATTGTTTTAATATGGATTTACGCAAATTGTCACTTGACCCGTATATCCAGCCTTACAAAGCTACGCTGCAGCCTCGCTTCTTAGTGCCTCTTGGAGCTACGGAAAGGAATATGGCTACTAACTTGATTCCGGGGAGTTTGAAACATTTCTATGAGGTTCGACTGGTCCATGAGCCTCTGTTCATAACTCTAAAGCGCACGTTACCATCCAGCACCCCATGGTGGTTTGATTATTCCTAGTTCATTCTAAAAGCGGCCAGTTTTAAATATTTACAGTAATTTTTTCTGGGATATTTTATGTATAAATCGATTATTCCTTTTATAAAATAAAGAGGCGTATCTTCGCCTATTTTGTTTTAATTTTTGACCTTGAAACATGTTGAACCGTTCCAACGTACCGAATGCTACATGAAATTCAAGGACAGACTTGTGTAGATTAGGTGCAAGACCGAATTTTATTACAAAAATTTAATAAAAACTATCTTCACTGATCAATGGGCCCCCTGTATCCATTGTGATATGTACACCTGTGCGTAAATCACACTAACAGTTTTGTGAACCCTGTAACCGCCGTGTGCATACTTATAATTGTGGAATCCTTCTGGAGTCGTATAAAACGACGCTTGAAAAACGTGACTGGATCAGTTGGCGTTGTCGTATGGAAGCATTTGGATAAAATACAATATCGAATGTGATTTGTTTTTTCCATCCAAACGTTCACTAATGATATTATTACTTATTTATACCATGTTCGCCCTATCATAAGTTTCCTTTTTATGGTGCATTGGGGATAAACGCATAATACTCATTATTAGTCAGTTTCCATTTACGAAAAGGGCTGATAGGGTGCCGGATGATAACCTGAGCCCATGTTGAAACGGTCCCACATGGTTCAAGGTCACAAATTAAAACAATTCAGGCAAAATAAACTTCTTTAATTCATAAGAATAAGCAAAGTATATACTAAAAGATCACAAAAAATAATTAAAATATTTAAAAATGCCCGGTTTTAACATGGGGCAAGAATGAGCAAACCAGAGGAGGGTGACGGATAGTAACGTTGGCCAAGAGAAGTAAGCTAGTACGGAGAGAAGGGTGTGGGGAGCTGGAGTTAGATAAGTGAGGTGAAGGTATTTGAAGTATATGGGATGATATAGTTAATAATAAAGATGGGGGAGTGCGGTGTAGGGAAAGCCCAAGATATAACTACCACCAAGGACTGACGATTCTTTCCTTAGGCTGATTCGAGAAAGGCTACGTCCCACACCCCATCAATCCTTTTTTGAATAGTTCCAACGTCGGCGGAGAGACAACCTTATCAGGAAGTCTAATCCAGTTGTCGACCATTCTATGAGAGGAGTTTGCCCTTTCTTTAATGCACGAGATTTGACCAGCTTCAGATGATGTCCTCTTAGGGTTGGGTTATCACTGAGGGAGAGGGATTGTTTGCTAGGATGTGAGAGTCCCTTCAGTATCTTGAAAACCTCTGTTAGGTCACCCCTCATTCGTTTATGAGATAGAGAGAATAAGTTTAGCTTTCCCAGACGCCCTCGGTACGACATCATTCTCAGGGTAGGAGAATGCCTAGTGAAGTGTCTCTGGACGTGTTCTAGAGCCTTTTGGTTGCACACGAGGTTCGGCGCCCATGCCTACACTCAGTATTCTAGGTGTGGCCACACCAGGGCCTTGTAGAGGGGCCGTAATACAGCAGGGGCCTTCAACACTACCGTTCTTCTCAGCAAGAACAGCCCCTATGAATTCTTTGCCGAGTCAATCTGACACTGTCCTGCGGGCTAGAAGAAACCAAACATCATGATACCCAGGTCCCTGACCTCATCATGGTACACAAAGCAAAGCGAGTGAGAGGGAATCATCTAGGAAGAGCCGCTCCACCCTCACAGTCACTGTTTGAGTCCTGCCTGAACATGTCGGAGCCATATGTTAGTATTACACTATCTGGTACCTGGTTGAGCCACGTGTCAGCTAAGGCTATTGCTTGTGGATTCTTACATCGAGCCAATTGCTTCAGTTTAATGATTTTACTAGTTATACTGAGGCAATTGGTTTATATGCACGTCGTCAGCTGCTCGCTATATATTTCGGTAGATCGATCGAGGTAGTGGGAGCTGTTGGGTGGATTTGAAAGAGGGGGGGCTGTTGGATCCCTTCTTTCCGAGTAGAACATGTTTCTCGGGAGCATTACTTGACGATCAGAGCCGAGTGTTTGGCTCTAAGCTTGGTTTGCCATTTCTCTGGGATTTTATTCATCCTGTGGAAGAGAAGCGTTTGTTGAGAACAGTAAATGAGGCTAGTGTGGCGTATTTTTCCTTGCAGCCCTGTATTCGCCTTTGCTCTGGGAGTGGCCTGGCCTGACGAACGTCGATAAGAGTGGTTTCCGCGAAGGAAGAATGTTTTTTGCTTGACCTTTGGGACGTTTGAAGCTATAGTTTGCGCCGGGATAGGAGCTGATGAGTTGGTGGTCTTGAAGAGTGGGTTACCTCCTGCNNGGGGTGTTTTGGTAGATTAGAGCATCCTGCAGTTGATTGTCCCAAATGTAGTTGGTTCAACTGTAGTTGTCACAGAAGCTGGTGTCGAGAAAGGTGGTGAGTAGTGGGGTGAGTAATGGATTACTGCCGTTTTTCGGGGTGGAGATTTCTGGGATCTTCTTCAAAGGCAGACGCGTGAGCTTAGCTTCTCGTCTAATTTTGCTCTTCCGTATTTCTTGTTCTGTTTTCTGATATGAAAGAGAACGTCACGGGCTACACCTGTAACATATATCCACTTCTTGATGATGTTTGCCTGGGCTAGACAAGTCCACACCATTATGCTTTGACTGAACTCAACCAAGATACCAGTGATGGTTTTCTTGGTTTCAGTTTGAAGATACGAACACCTAATGGCTTCAAGGTCTCCGGTGAATTGAAGATGTTTAGGATTGTCTTAACCGTGTGTGCTGGCATTATTGCTACAAGAAAATTCCCCCGATTATCATACGTCTACAACATGTCTTTGATTCAGAGAGTTTGTTGGCGGTATCTGAGATAATTTGAGGGACCTCTCAGCAAATTCGTGTGAGGGACAGAGGCCTACGGGTAGTATCTTCACCTCCAACAGCTAGATATTATACTAAGTAACTTTGTTTTCAGATATAAGATTGCCTCTTTGTGAGATGAGATGGTCTTGTTTTGTCCCACTGGAAAAGTATTAATTACGGTTCTGTTTAAAAGCATTGGTAGGGTGTCCTCATCAAGGGATGCATAAGTGCTTATGACGGAAATGTTATTGAAAGGTGGCATACTAGCAGCATCTTAATAAACAGTAAAAGTAGATAAACATCAATAAATCGGAAAATAGTACAGAACAATACAGAAATGCAATGCTAAACTTTGGTCATTAGTACACCTGTTGCCCTGACCAAATAGGTAATACTGGTTGTGTACATAAATATATAATAACGGGAAAAGAGGTGGGTTATTCCAGTATAAATCACCTATAGATGCAAAACATTTTATACAGAGGGAGCTGGTACTTGAAGCGCAGTCTGGGAATCAACTTCTTCATTGTTTACCCCACCTAAGGGGCGATTTTTCCAAAGGTATATATTTTGTCACTCCATGCACATTCATATGTATATATAACTCAGACTCACATTTCAGACAGCTCTCAGTTGAGTTTATCACTAAGCTGTTCACTTACCTTGACTAAATTTCCCACCCCCAGACACTTCTGAGCTTCCCTCTACCTGTGACACATTTTGATGCAGCATTTATGCTCAAATTTTATTCCATTGTCTTTACACACTTACAGTACACTTCCCGAGTCTCAAACCTCGAGAAGTCGGACCGACCACACTCCGTGAATACTTGATAAAATTAATGTCACCTATCCACAACCAACACTGTATCCTCATCACTTGTATCCATTTGATGATTCATCGGAAGTGTCGTCCTGACTTGATCTCTCGTTATAAATAGTACATTTCTTCAGTTTAAAAGCTCAACAAGTGGAATGGAAACCTCATGGTGGATGTCTTCTAAGACTACAGCACCCAATCACCTACCTTGACTAAATTTCCCACCCCTTGGGCACTTCTAAGCCTCTCTCTACCTGTGACATATTCTGATGTAGCATTTGTGCTGTACTCGGTACTCTGGTACACTGCCCTGGCTTCAAAGCTAGATCAGTGTACACGAACCTTTTAGGGAAAACCTACACTAGATTTGTCAGCCATAACTCCTAACATTTAGTTCTGTCCTGTCGCGTCGATCCCTCTGATCCACTCCATCTCTTTATCGTTCCGCTCCGCGTTTTTGGTGCAAATTTTCCTTTTAAATATATACTTTCGGGCACTTACCCTCTCCGCATACTCTTTCATAACATGCTATGTTCCTCTCTCCCCTGCTCAGCTGGGTATTACAACAGACTGCCAAGTTCCGCCTTTTTCTTTCAGATTCGGTTGGTTTGGGCCTACTGAAGGCTTGGAGTCTACACCCACAATGGACAATTTGGCTCCAGCAATGGTTGTTGAGCGCGGCTTTCTCCACCGTTTTGACTACATGCGTCCACATTCCGGACCGGATTGAGGATCTCAACCCACGCCTCACCTACAAGGTGTTTTAAGGTTAGGTGTCTAGCCTGCAGTCAGTCCCATATCAAAGTGACCAACGCCTTTATAATATAAATAACAGAAACCACACAATCGATTAACGGTGAAGCCCCGAAACTTATTGTGCCGTGTTAACAGAAGCTATTCCAACTGTATCGACATATGAAACCGTTTATTTGTAAGACATTTGTCGTCTCTTTTTGGATCACTGTGCTCTTCTTTAGCTTGATTTCAGCGCTTTCTCCGAAATTTTGAAACTTTCATCTTCACTGTACACCTTCTCCTCTTCGAATTCGCTTCGTGGATTCTCTCTTCAGCGGATATTCCAACTTCCAGTTTGGTGTCTTGCCAATTGCTATTAATAAGACAAACGTGTACATTGATGTGCTCTACATAACAGATCAACCCGAGTTCTATTATATGACCTTGTCCGCTTTGTGTTTCTATTTCACCGCAATGCCCATTTACGATATCATCCTTAACCACTCTCTGTATTATTACTTTTTGTCTACACCGTCATTTTTACATTGTTGTACATTTGATCATGCCCACCAGCATGCTTCAAGGGCTTTATGAAATATACCGCTATTGTTATTATTATTATTATATTTGCGTCTCCATGTTTATTCACTTTCTTCATGTAAAGGAGACCGATGAAACCTCCCTACCAAATGACAGGAGAATGGTATGATTTCAGACTTGAATCAAAGTTTATACCTGATGATTCGTTATTCTGTCGGATTCAATTTCAGGCCCAACTACGGCTCGTTAGGATGATCAACCCGAAGGCCCAATTCACCTAACTGGCAGATGATCTAATTAGATTATTGGTACAGAGCAAGCCTGTCATCGTTCGCACTACGTGACATCACCATCCATACGATGCGCTCAGAGATATAATTGTTGGATGGTTCAATTTGTCATTTCCCTGCCCTTTTACACAGCCTCTAGGTGGACCACTTCTTGGCGATAATGGTTTGGCCACCATGAAACAGCTATTAGGATACGTGCAGGACCAAGCAGCAAACCTCGAAATTCTTAAACTAGTCTGTATGCAGGCTCCATCGAAGTCTATCGTTCACTCCGGGGTATTTCGTCAGCTTCACACATTAGGCGAGCTGGTGGAGATAGTGGATCGGGTGTAAGCCGAACAGTTGTCCGTTTAGCTAATCTCTCAGCCAACGCGAGCACAATCTCCGAGCAATAGCACCAACACCGAACCGGGGGCGTGCGTCAGAGATGTATTTATTCCAGTTCCTACCATAAATCTATCCCGCGGGCGTCCATTGTCCCGCCGCTTATTTCACCCGACAAGTCAAAACAGCAGTGCTAGGTGTTCGCACTCACGCTCCTCTATTGTTCGTTGGTACCATCGTCGATTTTGTCATTCAGGTACGAGGTGCTTTCAACTGTGCACCTACGCGCCTATCAAATCGGGAAACGCATAATCTGGTGGGACCAAGCAACGACCGTGTTTGACTGGTTCCAGCCAAGTCTTCTGTTGTTCGTTACGGTTAGAAAAACCAAGATAGGTTCCCTGGTGGACACGGGCACATAGGTCACCGTTGTCTGCCTTATACCAGCCGACCGCCGTCGTTCTTACCCCCCCCCCTGAACCTGGCCGCACACACCCATCAAGGCTTATGGCAAGCGTTCAAGCACACTAGATCTCAACATTTCCATTAGTCCTTCCCATTTATTCACCATCGACGACCTTCCAAAATCCATAATAGGCATTGAAGCACTCCAAAAATCCAATCCTTTAGTTAACCCTTTCGAATACAGACTTACTGTTTGTAAAACCGTTTGTGATACCATCGGTATACCCACATTTACCCCGAAGATTAGTCCCTCTCTCTGTCCCAGACGTCAACGATAGCGTTCGGGCAGGTATCTCCAAGATTCCAGAGTTATGAGAATCACCAACACACTTCCGTGAGTGACAACTGACGAAGACCATCACATTGTTATTCGCCGTTCACCTGTCCACTGCAGCCCCGGACAAGTTGTAGGGAGCATGCAAGAAATATCAACACCTGTCGGGCCTTGTAACTATCCAAACTTCCACCAGTCTTTGGCCTTCACCATTGTACACCATGTCCAAAATATCTGCCGGCAAATGGAGGACATTTGCGACTCGATAACACTTTCATGTACTTATGTGACATACTAGAATCCAGCGCCATTCCGAATGAGTGAGACCTGAGCCGAAGTGTTCACTTTCCGCGCCTAACTTGGCAGGCTGCAACGATCAAGGCGGCTAAGTGCTCATTTGGAAGTTTATTGTTGTCTTTCTGGGCTAACTTATCTCCGAAGATCAAGAACCTTTGGGCCCAGCCTCTAACCCGTGTAATACTTCAAGATTTCAAGCCTTCGTGACGTCTTTGCAAGAGTACCCCAAGGAAGCTTCCATCAAGCATCCCAGAAGGTTTCACAGTTTAGTTAACTGCTTTTCCTCGTAGTAGTTACTCTCTTTTGTGTCAACAACATCTCCAGATTTCTAAATAATAAACATTTAACCCAGAACAGAGGCACCAGTTCTCTCAAACTGCAAATAGTTCCTTTGATAACTTTGAACGGAAGTACATGATGTGATGTCCCAGACTGCACACCTCAACCAGTGGTGCCGCATGCGAATACGAAAGCTGGTCCTCACTATATAAGTTGTAATTTTGAAAGCACAGCAATATCTGTACAGGTGAAAATAAGCCGACGCTTCGGTTACCGTGGGTAACCTTTATCAGGGTTATTTTACAATCAAAACGTCGGCTTATTTTTACCTGTACCGACATCGCTGTGTTTTCAAAATTACAACCTGCATAAAACGAGTCACATGGCGCATCGATTTTCCGATACACTCCGAACGCCGTTCGGACCTGACACTCTCAATGGCCCTCATTAAATTACAAAAATTGTCGCATCCTGTCACTCAAATAATGATAATGATAATGATAATGGTATATTTCTCGGATTACAACGAGAGACATGCATGTGGTGCACGATCATGGCAGGCAAGGTACAATGACAATGGCCTCATATAACACACAACAAAATCTGGGAAATGGTCATGATGTTTGTGAAAGCGAAGTATAATAGGGAATTGTTGGGTGGAATAAGTTATTGTTTTAACGCTCCATTTCACATTGTAGCGCAACCCAATTTCAACTTCAAGGTCACTAATAAA
>UZAN01047912.1:5173-15585 GCA_900618425.1 Echinostoma caproni | reverse complement strand
GGTTACGTTTTTGATCGAGTGGGACCAAGTTATGTAAACTTGTGCATTTATCTATAGTTCGTGCTACGTTTTGGTCTCTTTTTCCGGATAGGGCTATCTTATCATCTAGTCAGATAAAAATTTAAAAACGGGAAGTAATCATTCTCTTCATGTTTCACTAGTGAACTCAGTTGACTAATAGGCTGCATCGAATTTGGACTCAACATGATCAGGATAAGTGTTCTTGTCAGCAATATACATATGTGATCTACACAACGGTGATATTGTTCAGTTGTTTCTTAATTGGATCATGAAAATGACCGGCAAGAATGGGTCCAAAGGGTGAACCGATAGCAAATCAGTTCAGTTCCGTTTCACTTTTTACAACTAATTACCATACACTTTCCTGCGGCTTTTTGGTTTCTGTCTTTAGGCTGTCCATTTAGATAAAAGAGGGAAATGAAGATCAGAATGTTGACAGATGGCAGAGTGAAGATAAAAATAGAGAAGTCTAATGGACTAAGGTTGTAAAGATAGTGAGTGGATGCACGATGCCACTGTTTGCGATACTCAGTCAGGAAATCGACGTTAACCTATATGACTGAATCTCCCTAGTTAGTGTCTTTATACTCTCTTAGTTTCCTCACCCTTTACTTTGCTCCACCGACTACTTACCTCAGCAAACATATCACGCCATGGCAATCTGTTTGATGACATGTGTAACGCATGCTTTAACCGACATTAAATTATTATTTTTTTCAATAAAGGATTACTGTTATTTCAGATAGAACAAATAGTGGCGAACAAGTTCGTTTTCAGTAAATTGTAGTCATGCCAATATATCACAATAATTATCACGTTTACATGTATATATATATATATATATATATAGGTTATTTGGTTTTAGGTTATTTGGGGCTAATTTTGTCCGGTGCTTCTCTGTCGGACTGTTCAGACGAATGCTGTTATTTCTTATTATTCCCCTGGCTCAAGATGAGAATGTCTGAAAGAACAAGTACAGATTTTCGTGCATTTAAACATATTAGTAAATGGGCCGCGGAAGATGTGTTATATATATATATATATATATATATATGCCACCATAGTATATTGTGACCTAACATAAGGGGAAGGGGAGAGGTCTATTTCCGAATTCAGAATCATGTTTAGGGCTAACCGGGGACAAGGAGAAAACAATTTTTGTTTGTATTAGCCATCCCCCCCACCCCCGCCCCCGCGAAATCTGCAGTTCCCAGTGCTCGGATACAACCATCCATTTCTCGTCTCGGTGCTGAACACCATGTTTGAATTTTGTTATTCCCTTTCGCCGTATATTTACAACAAACCACAGCCCAATTTATGTCCCTTTTCCCCTCGTCCTCAAACTCAAATTGACACTATTTATAGAGGCCATTTCTTCCTCAGTTTTTTCCTCTCTCCCGTAACACACACACACACACGCACACACAAGCCTCCACATCCTGCCCACCTTCCTCTCCGTGGCAAACACGCCATAATGATTGACGGAACCGGCTTTTTACTGACCCGGTATTGAGAGGTTATTTTTGTGATCCTGTTCTAGTCTCTTGGCTAAAAGTGGTGGTCAGACAATAGCGACTGTTGGTTTGCCGTTCCTCCGACCAGCTTATCCCTGTTCATTCCCTGTACATACGTACCGTATTCTATTCATACGCCCGCCCCCACCTCCGGGTAAAACCATTCATTCAATCGGCAGTTTTAATGTTCGGTCATATCAAACGTGACACGCAATACCAGGGCTGTGATCTGCTTAATGTGTGTGGTCTTTGCAGTTGTATGGAGTGACGGTGGAAGGGGGTGGGTGAATGGGGAGAAAAGAGATGTGGTATGGTGTTATTGTTTGTTAGCTTGTTCGGTTGTTTATCCTGCGTATGAAATGTGGTTCTTCCTGTGAAGCTTCTTGCGATTTGTGTCCGTCGGTGAATCGTATTCGCGTGTTGCCCGACTTAGACAATCACCACACTCATATGAATGACTGACACGACCAGGAAGCTTTTAAAACCCAATCACACTTCCCACCCTGACTGATATTCAACAGAAATAGTAAATCGGTGTTGAATTTGTTGTCCAGTATCCATCCCTCATGCCTCTCCTCGGACTGGGCTGATTGGTTCGACAAACTGTTGTTTTATGACCACGACAGAACCCGAAGGAAAACCAGCACACCATGGTCATTCACAACAGGTACATTTACTCATAGCACAGATAAAATATACATAATCCATTCAATGTGGTTATTTAACTGTTCACTGGAGGAACAAAACTTTGATGAGATCAAGAATGGCATTCACAGATAGTCGTCAATTGTGTCTCCTTTCATTGCTGTTGAGCCCCGTGAACAGATTGACCAATATTCAAAGCTGACGTCCGCATAAATTCGAATTGGTAGTTATTATTGGTTTCGGTGTTTGGGTTGGTTGGCCCAGCGCTAATTCACACACCTTCCACAGGATGAGTCTGGGGTTTAAAACCAGGACAGATTGCTTGATAGGGGTTCTGACAAGAACGAATCTAAAGTCTAGTGTGTCCTGAGTGTACGACTGATTGGATAAACTGAGGGTTGTAGTGGAAGGTAAAGTTTGATGACCTGTCGGAATGATGATCCCGATAAAATCAAAAACAATTCGGTTATGCAACCCCTTGCACACTTGAAGTGATCCCGTCACCACTTGTTTCACATGTCCGGTTCTTTCCCATTTTTAGTGTATAGCGTGAAATTAACAAATCCAGTAGCAGTTACCTGAGCATAGTCATTATTGATGACAGTAGTGTACAGAGACATACAATCATGAAAATAGCTTAATCGATGAACAAGCAAAAACGATAATGTGGATACACACATCCCGACCAGGGACATCCCAGTTGATGAAACGAATCTCGGGTTTTCGATAGAACCGATCAAACTACCTGATCGTTTATTCACCAGATAAAAGAATCCTTCTATTTACTACAGGATAAAGAGAAAACAAATAATTGACGATATTCGGATTGATCAGGTGATCTGAGTGATTCGCCAAAAAACGAAAACCCTTTCTCTATTAGAACAAATCACATGCACATATCTATCTGATCGTCTGAAGTTGACTTCATCGTTCTCAAAGCTGAACGAAATACAGTCACATGACCTGGTTTTCTTGAATAATAGTAATCTGTTAACCTCAATTCCCATTCGAGAAACATACCCTGACCTCTGTATTCGTCTCCGAGAAGAAACGGCCAATCACCAACCGCATTACTTGGGTCCCGAACACATGCGGTAGAGCCGCAACTTATTTTTCAGGTGACCACTATGCTAAAAGCTTGGAACTCAGCCGTTATGATACTGAAAGTAGTGGATAAATCAAGATAGAAATACTTCCGATTGGCAAAGTGATTCAGTGAAACGGGTAAGTGTCACCATCACTCCTCTGGTCGTGGTCAGCTTTCTATGACAAACTATATATCTTCAACTTCAAATGAATCGAACCAATCGCATTCTTCGGAGAACAACACACTGATTGATGTTTCAGTTGTCACACGTCACCGATTGGACCAGGGTAATTGAAACGCTGTCCAGTGGGAATGACACGTTGAATGAATACAAAATTCCTCTAATCTTTTTGTTAACTAGTACGGTCATTTAGTCTAACATTTGATGGATTGTATTCCGGTAAAATAATCGCGGGAAAAAAACGGTTTATTTATATAGACCCAAGGAAAAGCAGCAAAGATAATACTGACCACTGAGTTTTGTGTCATTCCATCTACTTGATAGTGTCGCTCGATCCGGAACATGACGTTTCAGTTTTTCAGTTTGCCTTTATCCAGGAGACTCGGTCATACTGTGATGGAAGACAGTACAAAGAGAGTCCTGGCTAGCGACCGAATCAAGAATGGGGCTCATCCGACCAGACGCTCAGACGCAGCGGCGGGAAGTGCCTCGCGAGACAATGTTACTGCCCCCCGAAACGAGTAAATCGCCAAATACAGCCAATTACGTCGGAGCTGTCGATCAACGCATCTCGCGCCGCGATCGGGTCAAAGCATTCGGAATGGCACGCGGAAGAAGAGGCAACGTACGTGTCAAGTGCGGACCAAAACCAATGAGGAATGACCCACAGAAAGAGGCATGAATCATACCGCCGCGCGGTTGAGAATTGACTTTATATAATTAAACGCATTCACTATTTGTTTTTGAATTGGATCAATAGCAAGCTCGCGTTCTCGCTACAATATCAATCACCACGGTAACTATGCTCTCCCCCATTGGGATTTGATCATACTTTTCCCTCATAGCGGTAAACCATGTCAAGGTTGTATCATTAACAGCCTTTAATTTAATGTTGATTTTCAGGCGGTTTCTTTCTTGAGATCCAAACAGGTCCAAGCTTTTCATTTCTAACTTCAATAACTCTGCACACGAGAAAACTTATCACACAAGCAAATCAAGCTTTCCACCATTTTCGTATAACACCAAGTTCCAAAACCTCAGCTTCGGTTCTGGTGTTAACCAGTTCACTACACACCTCAATTTTTCAGTGGGCTGTTCCTCACCCATGGTTGAACAGTTGCTTATGCATTTTCAAGTCGATTGATGCAATAGAGCATAGTTTCTCCCTTCTCTTTGTTTATCAGTACGCTTAGAAAATTTAACATGAGATAAACTATCTTAGTTACCATTAGTTTCCAGAATAACTTGAATGAAAAACACACTATTTTATTAGAACAAATTACATGAAAGCGCAACAGACCCCTTGCAGACAGTTACACTGGTTTCCGACAGTTCTGTTTCAGTTTTCCAATTGGTTTAAAAAAACAACGAAGGGTTATGACGTAACCAGCGTACCGCCACCACACAAACAAACTTCGTTTCCTCAGATAAGATTTCCACCTTGTCTAGAAGCGGTCGGCCCTTTTGCCTGTAGTCGACGCAGCTGAGTGCTACCGGACGCGTCTCTGATTCGCACACGGGAAAAAAATGTTCAGTGGTATCGGGAATGTCACTTTGTGGCATACACCACGCATTCTTCATGCATTCTTCGTAGAAGCCAAGTCATCCTCGCGTAGGCGAAGGTGATCGATCAACAGTGAGCCGAATAATGAATGCACTTTCCTCAAATTAATACCCCCACCCGGTACAAAGTTAACAGCATTTGTAGGGGTCACAGATAATTGGGAGTGAATCTTATCACTAACTCTTTCATTAAACTACCAAGCAATTCAGTAAGCCGGAAACACCGATGAGTAAAAATTTAAGCTACTACTCATTTGCACAGTTTCACCGCATAAACCTGTAGAGAAACCGCAGACTAAGTTTCTATTCACTGATGAATTTCTGGCTTAATGAATCACCTGGTAGAGGAATTGCACAGATGTAATCAGACTGTGAAAAAATTAGACGAGGATGATAAGTTATTGAACAAGGATAAGAACCTATGCTACGAAGTTGAGTAACAAAGAGAGAAACTGTAGGTGTCAGGTTGTTTTGCTTGACATTGTAGCTAGAAGACGGTAATCATTTCGGGAGTTACAGTATTAAACGTACTTTCCAGTAGTTAGTAAGTTAGTTAAAAAAATATCAATTTTTCTGTTGTATCAAGTCGAATCAAGTCAAGTCAAGAAATTGCTTCATTACACAATCTGATGCAAATTCAGCTGCAAAACACCCCAGAAAAATGAAAATACGGATATATGTGCACTGAGTTTGTGGAGCTAATTCAAAGCTATGAACGAATCATACACAATACGGTTTGGGTGTTATAAAAAGCGAGCACAATCGGGAACTATGGAAGAGTTTCAGTTTCAGTTTGAACAACCATTAACCACGCATATTCGAGCGCCGGTTTTGATTGCTGTCTTTGACTGCCCATTTGGATGATGAATAGGAGAAAGGAAAGTTAAAAGTGGAGTCGAAAAGAAAATGGAGAAGTTCAGTGGACTAAGGTTGCAAAGAAATTGAGGAGATGCACGAAAGCCACTGTTTACGACACCCAGTCATATCACTCAGTGTCTCTAACCATCGGGTACGATCATCCCGAGGTCCCCAGCCAGGGAGCCTAACGGGACCTATGGAACCCAGACTCCTGGTTAGGGTTTTCATACCCTCGTGCCAGGTCTTAACTTGACCATCCTTGACCATTTTCCAACCGCTACCTGCCGCGGCAAACATCGCTCGCCGTGGCAACCTACCTGGTGACATGCGTAACACATGTTCCAGCCAACGTAATCTATGGAGGTCGACCACTTGCTCCAGTGGGCGACCGTATTTACCCAAAACTCTGCCCCTAACCTCAGCATTGTTCGTCCAGCTACCCCACCAGATTCGTGCAGTGCTGCGTAGACATCGGTGTTCAAACACCGACAGTCTGTCTTTATCTTGTTTTCCTAATGGAAGAGTAATACGCATTTATGCGTGCTTGAAGGTACATGTATAGGGAGCCAGTAGAAGAGATTAAAATACATTCAGATAACGCGGATTTAAGACGGTGACAAGAGTCAGACAACATTTTGTGATTTAGTTCGTCACAAGCTTTGATGTGTTAGGAGACTACGTGATGGATTAAATAAGTATTTGCTAAGCCATAACATATGATAAATGTAATCTTTTTAAAAATGAAAAATTACTGGAGAAGCATAGAGCCAGTGAGGTAGAGCCATCAACGGATTTCATCTGCAAGGAGCCATTGTAAACAGGCATAGAAGCCGTGTTTTTATTTTTTTATTACACAATGTGAATTACAGTAAAAGAGGAGATCCCCATGGACAAATAGTATACTGTAAAAAGGAGAGTAGGGGAACATTCACGTAAGATCCAGTTTATTGATTCTGCCTTTATCAATTGTGAGGTTTGCTAGTTGGGGGGGGACATCAAGTGGGAAGGTGTTCCACAGTTTGGCAGTTCGAAGAGAAAAGTAGATTGGAGCAGAGAGGTACGATATCTGGGAACAGAAACCTCATAAGCATGACTAGATACCTGTGTGCGGGATAGGCGGGTAAAAGTTGAAGGAAGGGAAACTGCCGAGAGAAGTTCCGAAGAACAAAAACCAAAGTAGTGGCGGTAGAACAGGGACCATGAAGCAATTGCCCGCTGATGGGCTAGCGACTGCAGACTGGATGTTAGGGAAGGATCATCGATTACCCGGATGGCCTTTCGTTGAACACGATCAAGAAGGGAAAGGGAAGAGGACGAAGCCCCACCCCATACGTGACTACAGTATTCAAGAGCAGGGCGTATTTGAGCTTTGTACAATAGAAGATGAGCTTGGGTGAAAAAACGTCTGGTGCGAAATAGAAATCCAACCTTGCGCGCAGCACAAGAAGCGAGCTTGCTTATAAAAAGGGACTAGCATAAAAAAGAAGTTACAGGCAATCCAAGGAGGGAAACAGATTCTGTGGAATGCAGTTGGGTGGAGTTAAAAGGTGATTGGGGGTAGGGGGAGGATGAATGGCGTTTTAAAGAAATTCATAGGGGAGAGATTTTAGAACTATTGAATGAAATGTGGTTTGTAATGCCCCAGGAGGAGATGTGTTCGGGACCGGAGTCCAGTGACAAATTAATTGCACTACAGTCCCCATAGATGTTGGTTTAGGTATGGCGAGCAGTGCGGTAGGAGAGAGAGAGAGAGAGCAGTGGAGGGTGGTGTCATCAGCAAAAGAATGGATTGGGTTGGCAGTTTGGGAAAGGAGGTCATTGAGAAATAGAAGGAAGAGGGTGGGCTCAAGTACTGAACCTTATGGAACTCTAGCGTTCACAGGGAATGGCTGAGATAGAACCCCATTAGCTCTGACGGAGATGGTTCGCTTATTGAGGGAACTTGATATCCACGTTACTTTCGTCTGAGGAACCCGAACATGGGTAGTTTCGCCAGTAGAACTTCTTGCCAAACTCGATCGAAGGCCTTTGAGATGTCAAGCGAGACCGTGTGTTTCTCCGTGGTTATCGAGTGGAGCTGACCAGGATTGTGAGAGAAAAGTCACCGGTGGAACGACGCAGTCGAAAGCCACACTGGTAGTCGCTCAGTAGTCCTCTTTCAGGGAACGTGTGTTGCTAGTCAGAGATAATAGTTTCAAATACTTTAAAAAGAACCGATGTGAGGGAAATGGGTCGGTAATAGTCGGAGTTAGAAAGATCGCCGCGTTTGGGAATGGGGAAAATCAAGCCGTGTTTCCATGGGATTGGAAATGAAGAAAGTTGGATGGAAAGACTGAAAAGACAAAGTAAAACAGAAGCCAGCTCGGGAGCACACATTTTGAGGATGATGGGTGGAATACCGTCCGGATCGGGGCGTTGTTTTTGCATTTAGAGAGCGCAATGTTTGACAAATTTTCCTAGTGCCTACATGAGTTATAAAGGGGTTGCCAGTGAGGAAGGAAGAAGGCGGAGGTGTAGAAAAATGAGGTAAGGTGGAATTATCGGTGAACTGGGAAGCAAAATCCTCAGCTTTCTTATTTGGTTGACATACAAGATCACCGGAGGAATTACAGATAGGGGGGAAGTTGGAAGGGCAGAAATTATGGGAAATTGCTTTTGCCAGGGATCAAAGTGTTCGGCTATCGGTGGTGGACGAGACCAAGTTTTCCACTTTACGGCGAACAAGGCGTTCTTTGGTTCTCTGAATGGTCGTCGAGCATCTGTTCCTGGCTTGCACGAAGCGATGGTGAGAGCGGAGGGTGGGCAAGCNAGCGGCGACAGCGGCGGAAGGCTGAACGTTTCAGGCGTACAGTACGGTTCCATGCATGGTTACACCACTCAGGGGATTTGGGTTTGCCGGGTTTGGAAAAGTGCGGAATAAAAAGATGCATACCTTGAAGAACATTGTCACTGAAGTCGAAAACAGATTTGGATAAAAAGCTAGGAAATCACGGAAACCGTCCCAGTTGGCTGAGTTTTCGCGCCAGAATGTGTGTCTCGAGGTGGGTGATGGTTCGGAGTTTGAAAACGTAATAGAACAAAAAACAATACGGTGATCTGATGAGCCAAGAGGAGGCAGTGCAGAAATATACGAGAAGAAAGAAGGGGCCGAAGTGAGAATTAGATCGAGGGTGTGGGCATGATCGCCAGCACGATCAGGGACACGTGTGGAGAGGTCAACTAGTTGACTCAGGTTGTTGACCAAGGCGAAGTGTTCGGCCTCGCACTCCAAAGCAGAAGTAGCAGATGAATGTGTCAATCCATCCTGATTGTGAACGTTAAGATCTCCCAAGATGGTAACATGGCAATTGGGGTCGGTTGCAAACGAATATTCAACGTTCGGAGATAGAAAATCAAAGATAGAAGAGTAGCCACTATTGGGGGAACGAACACAATGGTAGTGGTTGAAGGAAGGAAGTCGGAGTTTCAGCCAAATCAGCTGAAATTCACGAATGGAAAAGTCAAGATTTTGGATCCTGGAGGCGGTAACCGGTTGGTGAATAAAGGGGTAGACACCAGCTTTAGGTAGAACGGAGGAATGGAGAGTGTAGTTGGGGAATTGAAGGTGGGTGGTGTCTGACGAGGGAGAGATTTGTTTCGGTCAAAAATGGACCAGCGAAGAAGAAGAATGAAGAAAATGGTGTACAGAATCAATATTGCGGTTCATTCCGGGAATGTTGGTGAGGGTGATGAGTGTGTGTTTCCAGTGTGAGTGCGTAGAGCGTGCGAGAGTACGTGAGTGTTTGTGATTTTGTATTGTCATGTTTGTGTTGTGAGGAAACCGGCAAACATGATCCTGAACCTTGGAATGGTGGATCACATAAAGCTTCAATAGATCAGGTATGGTAACGAGCCGGGTGACGATATAGCCGCCTACCACTAAGTCGAAAAGAAGAACAGAGACAAAAGAGCTCCGTGAAGGGCTAAGGCTGAGAAGACTCTTTCACTATACAGTGTAAAATGTTTTAAAGGAAAATGGTCATTTAGCCGTGAAATAGGAGAACGCTGGACTCCATGGTTTATAAGAATAGATAGAAGCTAAAAACTATCCACACTTTCAAATGCATTAATGTAGTCCACAAAGCACATTCGTACCGTATTGCATTTGTTATCGAGCTACGACGGAATAAAATATATGGTGGAAGCTATAGCATCAAGGGTAGATGATTTAAGACAATAGGTTAATTGACCACAGTCAGCTATGTGCAACTGAGCAGACAACTTGCGTAAAATTATTCTCTCAAATACGTTCAAGGTGATAGAAGTACAACCTATGAGACGAAATTTAGTCGAAGATTTCTTTGGAATTAGTGCAGTGCCGACTGTTCTCTAATAATCTGGTTGTAAAAATTAGGAAATACAGCGGTTGCAGATTTTGGAAAAAAAATAGGTTACAGGCCATTCTAGTACGTTCCTTCAACAAAATTGGATGTAATCAATCTGATCCACCGATTTTGTAAGGACAAGGAGTGGCGAACAAGCTCGTTTTCAGTGATTCGTAGTC
>UZAN01047911.1:0-11973 GCA_900618425.1 Echinostoma caproni | reverse complement strand
GGAACTGGGAGTGAAAAGATCAATTTAGGAATCGGACGTACAAAGTACATTGCATAATACGATCATACGATCATCCAGCATGTATGGCGTAACCAACGCCTATCTATCCACACTGATGAATGGATATCGCGCAAACATCTACCCAAATCAAGAATACAGTTACCTTGGTAAAACATTTCATTGACCCAATAACCGACCTGATTACGTACACAATTTAAGGTAATTGGGACAGAGCAAATCAAAGAGTGATTCAATTAACCCAACAGCCGAGGAAATGAAGTGGTAAGGAATGCATGTTTTCGTATCACTTAAAATCAGACTCGGCATCAGAAAACTCACAGATATTCTCGATAAGAGTCGAACAACAATAATGATTGAACTGTTCCATTCTTCACTTCGTGATTACTTCTGTGCATATCTCCGAGTAAGTACATAACACTTGGGATAAAAACCCTTCTATCAATTCTGAATCTGAGTTGAGAGAACTATTTATTCTATGATATTACTACTCGTGAGTAGTCAAACAATTAGAACAATACTTGAAGCTCTAAAGTTGGTGATTCTGTAGACGAAATTCCCTAGCGAGTTGGAAGCGCAAGATAATTCAAAATTTATTTCATCAGTTTATTTCATCTGAGAGTAGTATATGAATTCCTATATTATGAAACGCCCAGTGATTTAATAAACGCCTTCTTTGATTGCTATTCAGAACTCAGTCCTTCCGGTACAACTGCGCTGAAGCCCACATCCACAACTAAGTGTATTGCATTGTGTTGAAGCTTTAGTGAGTTATATACAAGCTTTCATCCTAAAATAGGACACGATTACAAATCTGGTAAGAAAAGATGAAAACGTGGGACGTTAAACGCAAAAAAGTATGAGTTAATTACCAAACGCATTAGAAAGCTCAGAGTGAACACTTTCTTTGACGATCAGTATCCGAGCAAGATAGGGGACCAAAGAGTTTCTGTATGCAGATATGAGAGACCGGATAAGTTTGTACTTGGAACGGGTGGAGGGGTGGGATTTGCAGGCATACAGATCAATGTGTAAAGTATGGGTGCGATCACAGGATATTTTTAGCAAACTTAAAGCACGCATGAATATCAGCGGTACATATATGGTCGATTAGAACAGATAAGATGACTTGGAAAATTACAGGAGAACGATAAAGAGGTATAGGGAGGACACATTGTTGAACGAAAGTGTTTATCACCGACGAGTCAGAACAGAATTGGCGCAGTTTTCTGATTTGAAAAGAGAGCCTTTTCAACTTGCGAGCAATACTTTGGGTATGTATGGACCAGCGAAGGTTACTTTCAAGTGTGACACCTAAGTACTTCACATGGCTGACCCTTTTCATCGGTTTTCCATGAATCTGGACATTGTCGGAGGGAGATGGGGTATGGTTTAGAGTAGAAATACATTCATGGCATTTTTCAGGATTAAGATTAAGACCGGAAGAAGTGGAATATGAAACTAGGTGGGATATGTTTGTATTATATACAACCAGTTTTGATTGGTTGGATATGGAAACAGAAATGGCGATATCATCAGCATACAGGGAGTCATAGGGAAGTCACTGATACAAGTCACAAAAAGATAGGGTGATAGGGTGAAGTATATCCGAGCAATTAAGTGATGTGGTTAGCTATCTTCTTCCCTTTTTCACACACTGAGATTGTTAAGAAAATTAATCACTAATCCATTCAAGAAAAAAAGTGGGACAGCCAAAAGATTGGAGTTTGTTAAGTCAAAGAGAACGGGGTGCCGAGTCAAAAGTTAGAGAATAGTCAAGAAGTGCACAGTGAACATATTTGGCTTTCTCGTTAAGGGACATATAGATGAAGTGAACTAGAGAGGAAACGGCATCCAATATAGTTCAGTCATAATGCTACGCCAGTTCTTGGGTCAGATTTCCCTTGGGAATCGTTTTACTGTCCGCAGAATCAAACGGGGTGAATGTCATTCAATCGGAAATTAGAACAAGCTTGAATCGTTACTTCCGGTCATCTGTGATGTGACAATAAATACGTTCTATCAACTAACTCTAACGACAGAACTTCTCCAGTATACTGTTTACTGAGCGAGGGCAAGATTATGCGTGATGTCCATAGGAAGGCCTGTTAGTATTAATATGTTTCCTCCCACTGTGGTTGAAATCTGCAAGGTTCGAGATTTATTTATTTAGATCGTGACATGGATAACTTAATTTTACCATAGGAATTCCTACAGCATCGAATTGAAATGGATTGGAACTAATCGCCACCGAGGGACAGTGCCTGTATTTACCCCATGTTACTGGATCCGTGGGGTCCAGTGTAACGGACAGAATACGACAATCTGATTGGTCCATTCTATTGCTCTGCATCAGTTCTCTCGTAATTTCCATTCCGGAAGAATCTATACGGCGCGCAACCCCATAAATATATAGCACGGTTCTCCATTGGTCAATACACATATTTAGGCGCTACCGATAAACGTTCACACATTTTCCAATTAGCGTTTAACTGGAGTCGCTGGAGAAACGTCTCGCAGTTCACGAATCAGTGACAACCGGGGTACGGGCGAAACGGAAGTTACAATGAATTGTTTGGGGCTGACCAGTTCCAACATCTTTTAGTGCAGAAACTGAAAGAAGCAAATAGAAGCTCAAATGAAACTGTGCAAATCACTGACGCAGCCTGCGAACACCAGATCCTGTTTCGCCTGAAAGGTAGTCCAATTTGATCGTTGATTTCAACTATGATTATGAAGCTGATAAAAAATTTCGAAGCGAGATGCAAACGTTGGAAAAACCTGTTTCGAACAGATTTCAGTTGTCAAGACGATGCATGGAAAATGCGACAAGTTGTCTGTAAGCTTGGGTCAAACGAACAGTCCAGATTTGTTGACCATATTCTTCTCAAACAGCCCAAGGATATGAAATTTGACGAAGTGATCTTGTTCAGTATCCGTTACGAGTATCTGAAAATTGGCAAACGGGATACGGAGGGTTATGGGATGCTTACCGATTTAGTCAATCGTAAGTGCGAAAGGTTCAAACTTTACTCATTGACCGATGAGCAATACAAAGGCCACATTTTCACCAGAGCACTGTAGAATTCAGAAGATGCGGACATTCGTACCCGTTTATCATCCAAACTTGATTTGGACCCGGGTGTAAATCGGAATTCTTTCATGGCCGATTCCAGACATCTTCTCTGCCCGAAGCATGATACTGCGTTGGCCAAAAAGAAGATCCACACAGTTGATATCAATCAAATGTATTGCCCAAATAATCAGCCATCCGTGACAAGCTTCAAACGCCTGTTAGTACATTGGTCCAAAGTGCACCATGTTGTGTTTGGTCTAAGCGTACGAATGACACGAGCGACTCTTTCTTAAGCCCCAACGACAACGCGGAGAGAGAACATAAGGTCTAGACACAGTCAGCGTGTATTCTTCGATAAGTTATCGATATGCGAAACATATAGACTAATAGTGCATTCGAGAACGGTGCAGTGACGCACCAATCAGGTATTGTCCTTGACATGTCGATTGGATCGATTGGACAAACATTGGATGATACGTTCTGTGACCATCCAATCAGGTTCAGCCTGTCTGGAGCGTTGGGAGCGTGCGTGTGGCCTGACTCGGAGGCGTGCGTGGGGCCTGACTCGGAGGTGTGCGTGATCAGACGGGTTTCTTAGGCTCCGTCCTAACACGCCAAACGCGATCACAAGAAAGAATGTTGCAGATCAACCAGATACACTGAAATCAGTTGGAAGGAAGCGATACACCGGAGGTTCAGCAAACGATTTTCAGAAACACGCTCATTTGTCGAGTCTTTGCAAACAGATGGCCACCCAAAAACAAAACTCCCCACTGTACTCATCAAAAGTAAACCAGCCAAACTGCAGTTAGGCACAGCCTCAGACATCACGCTAATCTCTGAAGGTACATGGAACCACGTTGGGAGGTCAACATTCGGCTCATTTGTTAAAGAGACGGAAAAAACCTCAAGAGGTTAGCTGAAATCGACGGGTAAAATCAACTGGGACATTTTGTTTCAAGGTATAACCACAAAAATTGGCAATTTTTACCTGGCCGATCTATCTAATTTGAATCTTCTCAGTCTTGATTGGATCGAAAAATCCGAATTATTTTATGTTACCGTGAACCAAGTGTGCCATCAAGTCCGAATAGCGTACAGGTCTACATCCTCGATTACAGGCGTGATACAATCACTAAAGCTGAACTTTGCATCTGGATTCCAGGAAGGCCTTGGTCATCGCTCACAGTTCCGTGCCTCACTTTCACTGAAGCCAGATTTCAAACCGATGTACCCTAAGCCGGCATGGAATCAGTCAACGCCAAATTAAACCGATTGCAGTAATCTGGCATCATCAAGCCGGTCAATTAATCCTCATAGGCCGATTCTTATTGTGATCATGACGAAAGCCAATCACAAGGTGCGCATGAGTGCCGATTTCTCAACGGATCTGAAAGCCTCACTAGAAGATCACCAATATCCGCTTCCAATACCAGAATTTATCTTCGCAAAACTGAATGGTGCTACCTGCTTCGGGAAACTTGACTAATCGAATGCATATCACCAAGGGAGATTCGGACGATTGACACTCATCGTTTACCATTCGGTGTCAAATCTGCACCAGTACTTTTTCAGCAGCTGATAAACACAATGTTGAATGGTACATGCACGGGTACTGCAGCACACTTGAATGACATCATAATGGTGTGGCGAACAAAAAAAACGTTTTTAGCCAACTGAAAGCAGTGCTAAAGAACATCCAAGATTACTGGTTCAGAATCCGGGAGGACAAATGTGGTTTGTTCATGTTCTCATGTCAAGTGTCTCGGTTTCATATCGGACAATTTTGGCCGCTAACCTGATCCAGAAAATATCGAAGCTATTTAGAATATGCTAATACTGGCCTGGCTTGTCGACTACTTCACAAACAGAACTCAGCATACTCGGCTAGGTAGGAAAAAGTCTAAACCACTCATGAACAATTCGGGAGTGCTACAGGGTGCCCTACTATCTCCATTCTTTTTTTTGGATCCACATCAATGATCTGTCAGCGAATTTTCATCCCACTTGTTTAAATATGCTGATGACGTAGACCTCTGCCAAGCCATTTCTGTGCCTGAGGACCTTCTAAACTTATCGAATAATCTATCGCAAATCCACGAATTTTTCGTTCATTCTGGACTGTCTCTTAATTTATCCAAGTGCTTCGAATGCACTTTCTCCCTCTTTCAATCTACTTATCCCAGTGACTCCTCGGTCATAGACAGATAACCTAACTAGAGTAGATTCAGTGAAGTATTTAGGAGTTACAATTGACACAAACTTAAAATGGGCATCCCGTATTTACAACTCTGTACAGAAACTTCACAGCTTATCTTCCCAACTTCGAAGACTTAGGCAATTCAATCCCAAACAAAAAATCATTTCACTTTTTGTTTATCAATCTGTTTTCCCCGTACTTCTTTATTGTTTCCCGGTGGTTTTTGCTGGTCTACTCACGAAAGACTTCAAAATTCTTCGTCGAGGTTTGTCGATCATCAGTCGTGTGTATTTTATACCCACTGATGATCCATCTAACAAGCAGTGTGAAATAAATTTGTCCGCATGTAAAACATTTGCACGGCAAATCCTCTCGGATCCCAATTATCCGTTACAAGGCGATCTATCAAAATGCTGCTTTCATTCATCTGCACGTTCTACATATCGATCGCTCCTCTCTCGCATTAACCTCTACGGAAATTCCCCAGTCCCCTAGCTCGCCAGGATCCATTGAAAACCGACAGCGCATTTATTCAGAATTTCTCAGTAACCTCGGACATTAACTATTTTACTTGCATTTTTCCTTCCATTGATGAGATGTGTAAATTTTTGACTGAAATGCGAACATTCTGTTCACGCAGATGTCTATACAAATACAAATGCAGTGCGTTTCTTCCTGATACACATCGTGTCTGTGCTCTAGTGAACCAAATCCGAGCGAAAGACTATACAGGCTGTCAGGCACACTTTTATGCATCACTCTGTCGATCAGCTGATTGACTGGAAGAATTTCGCGTGTGACTACTATTCAGGTACATCAGCCGCTTTGATAGAAGCTCACATGTGATATCTCAGTCGGATTGAATTTAGTCCACACCATGTGTAACGCTATCCTCCGCGAAATCGTGATCGGCTTGAAATAAATCGTGATTCCTGGTCTCATTCTAATTCAGCCTAGTGTCTATAAGCCTATTGTCGATAAAATCACATCAATCTCTTGTTATGTAGCACCCCTGAGAAAACGCATTTTCTAATATCTTTCCACTTTTTGTAAAACCCAAACCAACCGCATGCTTAATAACAGAATCTGACTATGCAATGTGAAACACCTCAATATGTCGCAATTCCTGATAATTACTCATTTGATCGTCGACCAATGATCGGGACGGTCAGTGACCAGCCACACTGCAATGTCGCACCGAGTCAATGGTATTTCACCTAGTGTGACGGGAGCATGACACTGTTTACTGATTGGATAATCTTTACGAGGAAGACATATCGATGCCAACAATCGAAGACAGTGTCATTTGACGTCAGAATGTGTTGGAAACGCCGAATCAGCCAGGTGAAACTTAGAGCTCCGTAGCCGACTCACTTAGTACTTCAAGAAAAACTGTTTACCATGTTATATCCCATCGGGAAATCTGTGAATACTGGAGCATCTCAAGAAAGATGTCATCTAAAAATAACAATGAAAAGTTCTGGACATTGAATAAGACAACCTTGGCTTGGTTTACTGTTACTGGATCTATTGAAGTTGTTTACCTTGTCCAATGCTCCGATTTCGGATCGGCTACAGAATTGTACAATTGATTTAAACAACGCGTTTGTTGATTTCTGAAGAAGTGTCGATGAAATAAGACAGATCATTGTAACCCGGATCTGACGAGCTCCTGACTGTTTGAGCGATACCCTTTTAACTTGCGAATCACTTGTTGAGCTTAATCCGTCACTCATGTTTAACCGACACTGATCATAACGAATGCATTAATCGGTTTGAATATACACTGATAACAACAAAAGCAAACCAAATAATAGATGTATAGAGAGCTATCATTACACATTTCTCATCAAAAAATCATGAATAGATTGCACAAGGAATAGTCAGTTTGGAATATGAGAAAGAAGTCAATGTACCAATTATATTCCGTAACGCATATTTCACTTATTTTAGATGACTTGATTTCCTTCGAATGCGATTTTTTGTCCCGCGTTCTCATTGTGTTCTATCCGGTTTATTCGTGTGTTCGCGAAATGGGTTGATATTGATGTTGTGATTATTATAGAGAAAACGTTTGTATATTATGATGGACGTCATATAATCAATTCTGTGGTTAGCCCAACATTAAGAAGGAATGGGGGAATATTTGGAATTAATACGCGCTAATTAGGTTAGAAGAAACTTCCCCGGTGGGTAGTTTCTGGTAAACTAGACATCTGAAACTGAAAAAGGGGCTAAATACCAGCCAGATACAATGCACTAGTATTAAGCTGGGGGTATCATAAAACACTTCAATGTCGTCGATACATATAGGATACGCAGGACGATTGATCTAAATTCTGTCATAAATGATCGGTACATAATTATAAACACTAGGAAGAAGTAAGGGAATTGATGTACTTTTCATTGATCCGATTTACTTGGTCACAGGAATGAATCAGAAAACGGTTCTTCCATCAATCAAGTGAAAATAGACACAGCAGTAGTCGGATTGGTATGTCCTTGTGTCGTTCTTGTAGGTTGGATTGTGTTGGACGCGTGTTAAGCCATATGACCAAATAAAAAACGGGTTGTCCAGTTGTGTCCTCTCTTCCACGTTTACATATACGTTGGGCTCGAAGCAAGAGGCGCTTCTTCCGATCCAAGGTCTACGCCGAACATAGCAATCACCTTCCTTGTGGGAAGCTGTCCGCAGTCGTGATCTCTGCTCCATTTATCTATTCGGCTATAACCACTTCACCGACAGAAGGCAAGAGGCTAAGATGTTATCATTTGAAGATGAGGAAACAAGGGCTGCATCAATAAAATCCAATGAGCATTACGGAATACCATGTACGGTCGCATTGTCAATGTTGAAAACTCTGAAACGTTTATAAAATCAACAAATCCGCCTCGTTTGATTAATCATGAACATACACCTGTCAACAAGGCCTAGTATGATATTGTTTTCTAAATTGGAAAGCGATCTGAGTGTCCATTTTTTGCGGAGATTAGAGAAAACTTACTGGTATGATATAAAAACCGATTCTTCACAATGCTTCTTCGACGCTGGCCTGTCAACAACAACAACAACAACACTTTCTTTGTTGCCTTATTCACTAAATAAATATCTATTGAATCGGTTTTTCATTCCGAAATCGATTGTGACTGTTTCAAACTGAACTCGTATCATTCCGAATGCAGAACACGGGAGGCTAAAACACTTCCGTCTCAGTGGGCATTGGATTTCGAATGTTTACCGATTGCATTATCTAATCATTCGACATAATACAGCCTGTCTCGGCTTGCATTCCGTCCCAATATACTGACTGCTCTACAAACTGTCCCCGTTGAATAGGAACGTAGTAAACCACAAACTGGAATTGGCTTCGATCAGGTTGTCCGCATCGAAGTGGTCAATAGCCATTCCGCAAGAATAATGCGACAATTGGCAAACGTGACTGGTGAGTCTGAGTTGAGCCCATACAACTCCACCATCTCTCATTGACAGGCACTATGTCAATGGACAGAACAATGCTTTAAATGATTGCATGGTATTCCCGTGCAATCATCCAGAATGAGAACCGCGTTTCTCGGTGTGCATACGTCCAGGACTCATGCAAAATGAAACAAACGAGACTAGACAACGTGAACCAATCTTCCCTGGACTACTACTCGATTCAGTCCATAGATCCAGGTGCTCGGGTGTCGCCTCTGAATACTATCTCGTAATCTACCCAATCTGGAATCAATTGTAAGGCCATCACTACCTTAAGACTTATCGCCTCAATCCTGTGAGGAGGGTTACAACAATTGATTCACGCACGTAAAGTTCGCAAAAAGAAAACAATGTAATCACCTGCATTTTTACATATATCATCTCCTAGTCTCGACCGCCTCGCATTTTCCATTAGGAACACAATTATTGGTGGCACATTGGGATCTATTCTCTCGACAACCAATTCCATTTCCGAACACATAAACCCTGCCGATCTTACACCGGCATGTAACTAACGCGAGCTCACCCGCATCGGATCACACGTGACTGGTCTGCACCGCCATCACCTTCACCAGTATTGATCGGTATAGTGTGTTTTAATGACCTCTGTGAATCTTGTGAGTCGAATTGATAGAGTATCTATCAATCGATCGGTTGGAGTGCAATGAATTGTGATCTTCCAAACCGGTCTGTTGAGAGTCTGGCCGTACAGGTACAACAATTCGGCCACAAGGGACATTGGCAGCAGCAACAACAGCAGCAAGAATAGGAACAGTGTGAACTTCTTATTTAGCTGGTTTCTGACCAGATCCATACAGACACTTCGAAGGTGTCGAAATGCAGTTACAATGTATTCATGGATTTCACCAGCAGCCTAATAATTTCATCAATTTGGATGTACGATATATATGAAGACGTTCACAATATTTAGGGGAGTATCCTAACCAAGGCGACTCAGGTATGACTTCTGCCGCATACATTGAGATTAGCAAAACACGAAACGTGCATTTTTAACTCATCCTACCTGGGAACCACAAAGAGGGAAAAACTGAACACAATGAGTACGGTCGTTCTAATTCAAAAAGCGCTACCAACGACTACAAATTTACAACACTGTTCCGGGTAATTCTGCTTCCTGTGTAAGCCGCGTTATCCTGAAATTTGGGCGCGGTTCAAACCCCTAGATCTCACGAATGATCCCTTCGAAACTCCAATATTAGTCTTCGGCCCTCACCTAAGCCGGAATTCTCAGCCGGCTGTTATTCAACCACGACGCAGAAATTACATAAAAGTTACAGATAAGTGACAACTACTCACATAGGCTCTGCTGATCAATCACTCATCCAGTTTCACATGCATTGACGTAAATGTACAGTCCAGCTTGAACGAAACCATAGATGGTGAAATCAGAAGATAGAATGCAATGAGAACTGTATATCTCTCACAATAGTATCAAACTGTTCGTACGGAACCGACAATAAAAACAAATCGACAGGATTGTCCGATCAAGAGAGAATTAACTTCTTCCATTTAGTCTCAGTTAGACGAAAAGGATTTTGGAACAAAGGAGGAAAGGAAAGAGTTTCTGGATCCAAAAAGTTCAAAGAGAGGGTCACCTTACTGCTTTGTGGGAGCATGACTGGTGATCGAAAAGTTTCAAACTCCACGATGCCTCCGAGGTATCGATAGAGTATAGCCCTTCATGCTTTTAAATTCTTCAAATAATGCATGGTTGACTTCTACGTAATTTGGCAGTTGGCTGTCCGATATCAACCGTGAAATGGTTTCTCAAAGGCGTTCTATTTCACCATTTATGAACAACGCCCCTTGCCATAACCAAGCCGCAGTATTCTACAACGTCAGATTGGTACGGCTGCCTCCGAACTGTTCTTCGATGTTACAACCAATGGATCAGGACTTGATTTGACCCTTCAAATGTTTGTTTCGGAAATATTTCCTGGAATATGTTTTATCTTTGACCGAAGATGAGCAACTTATCATGAAAGCCGAGATGGACATTCTCGTGGCCATGCATCTGGTCAAGAAAGCTTCGGTGTCTGTGCATTCGCAAGTACTGATCAACACTGTCATGAAAGCTGAGTTCAAATCCACATTGATTCAGCCGGTGATGTAGCCATCAGAGGATAAATGCGATTTGATCGAGGACTTTACTCATTATGTGTCTATTGATGGCAGTCTTTAGCAAGAAGATGATGATGAAGATTGATTATGAAGAATTGAGTTATTTAAAATTTCTGTATCAAGTCCATTTTCATAGTCGTTAGATGAATTCGTTTGGAATCAAGCTAAGCATCACAAAGAAGAAGATGAATGTGAGGCAGTGAATGCCATGGAAGTTATCTCAATCAGAGGCGCAGGAGTTATTGAATCAGTTGAAGTTGTCTGCCTAGGCTAATGCTCGCAGTTCAGGTCGATTATAGGAGTGTACCATTGATTTAAACAGCGTGTTTGTTGATTTCCAAAGGAGAGCCAAGTTGATACAAACGACGATTTCTGATTTTGCTAAAAATGCATGTTTGTAAACTGGAAAGTTGTCTTTTGCTATTCTATGGGGCACTGAACTGAAATATGAGGCACTCGAATGTGGTCATGTTTTCTACAGTGGTCACCAAATCCACGGTCATTCGTTCTATCGATGGGCTCTGTCGCACTAACGTGCAAACGGGTGAACGATAATCACGATTAACTGGTAAGCGGGTGAGTGCAGTGAGATGTCAGATCCGAGCGATCGATAAATACCGTCGCGCGGACGCACCTGAATGATACTGTTGTCCTAGAGCAACGATGAAATTAGACAGGCCACTTGCCAAAGGCCATCGTAACCAGGGTCTAAGGGCAGTTTGTGAGATGCACTTTTAGTTTATGAATCGTTAATCGCTTGAGAGTTACCGTACTTCCTTTAGGCTGACTTCTATGGCATTCGGTTGGCTGAACAGGAGTCAATTTCTTCCGGAAATTTGCGCGAGAACCTGCTCAAAAAATTGCGTGCGTATAAGACGAGTCAAACGTTGGCCCAGTGTCGTCATCTCTTGAACATTTTCCATTCCGAATCTCCCACATGGCGCATCGTTCGGAAACTGACTCTCCTGTAGTGATTCTCTACCAACATTTAAGCAGTATTCGATTCGGAATCTGTCCTTCTCACACGACCGATCGGGTTCATTTATCGATCGGTCGGAT
>UZAN01047910.1:7611-25268 GCA_900618425.1 Echinostoma caproni | reverse complement strand
TAGCGAGCGGAGTTGGGGACACCTAACCCAATAACGCTACACGGAGGTGTCAGAAATTCGCATTGAGCGACAACCCTACGTCTGTGGCCACTGTCTTGAAACTTGGGAGATGAGTGGTACAAGACCTGTAGTGAGCGGAGTTGGGGAAGACATACACAATTACGACTCAACGAGGCGTCCATATCTCCGATTGAGCGACAACAGAACCTGTGTTCAGTACTTCGAAACTCGAGAGGTGAGTGTTACAAGGCCTGCAGTGAGCGGAGTTGGGGACAAAATAACCAATTACCACTCACCGCGGCGTCCATCACTCTGATTGTGCGACAACCCTATCCGTGTGGCCACTCCATCGACACTCAAAAGAAAAGTAGTACATGTCCTGTAGTGAGCAGATTTAGGGCCGAGAAACCCCATTACGGCTCACAGTGGCGATCAACTATCGAACTAAGCGACAACACTACCTCTGTTGCCACTCCAGCGAAACTCGAGATTTGACTGGCACAGGAAATGTAGTGAGCGGAGTTGGGGACAACAAACCCATTTAATAATAATAATAAGGGTATATTTCTCGGATTACAAAGAGAGACATGCATGTAGTGCACGCTTATGACAGGCAAGGTACAATAACAATACAATGCACAACAAGATCTGGGGACATGGTAATGATGTCTGTGGAAGCGAAGTATAATGGAAAATTGTTGAGTGGAATACGTTGCTGTTTTAATGCTCCATTTCACACTGTAGCGCAACCCACTTTCAACTTCAAAGTCACCAATTGTAATGACCCTGTGTACTTAACATTCTCTCTCTTTTCTGCATTCCAGATGCCATGACCCACAACCCCGACCAGCCCGTTGACGAAACCAACGCACGAACTTGCGACGCCCCGTGATGACCTTGACCCTCCCTATTGTATATAAATACCCAGACTGTTCCCCCTTTTTTTCGACTTCCGCTTCCGGTTTTTTACAGCTGTATATGCTTCCGTGACAATACACGTTGGCCGCCCTCGACTTCGTCTTTTGCTGGACCGACCGTCACGTAACCGCTGCTGTCGTCGCTGCTCGTCTGTGACTAACTGTTCTGTTGGCCATTTCAGACCCAGGCGCCCCTGCATTACACAATAAACTCAGAGTGATACATTTCCGTAGAATGACAACATAAGCGCAGATATGCATAGGGATGAATAAAGATGAAAAATATGAAAAGTTATCGTTATCAAACAATAAATTGAGGAAGAAAAACGCTAATTGACAGGTAGAAGTGTTCGTAAATCAACCCTGTCAGTAATAACGTCGGAATAACGCACTTAATCACGCGCTATGCAACGCGTACTTTTAGTGCGAAATTTCTCGCAAATAACTTCGGTTTGCAACTGGTCTTCGCACGTTATTCTACGTATCCGACCAAACGACCCTTTTTAGTTCTACTTATAATTGCTAATTTAATCACCAATTCTTGTTCTACGTACGCATATAACCGGCTATAATAAATTCCAAATGTATCAGAAATATACCCAATCGAATTCCCATCCACTATTTAAAGAATACACCGAAAACCATATAGGCTATGACTATAGCCACCTAATGCGTCTTATTCACACAGATCCTTTTCCCGTAATAACGTAAAATAAAATAGCCATGTTGGTTTAGGTAAAAATTATCCTCCAAAAATAAGCATGATAATTATGGCACACTTGGACATCATCGGGGCTTGTGAATAAATTTCTTCAGCATCCGAGTTCCTTCTTGGTGGTTGTATTTCAAGAGCTGATGTTTGTAGACGGCATCTTCAAAATAAGAAAACAGAATGATAATCAGTAAGTTATAAAACTTTTTTGTCACAAGAACAGGTGTACACATATAGGGATAAAAATATATTAACAAAGTCGTCAGTAAGAGTGGAGAAATATTTTACGCTCACCCATTATTCCGTCCTGTATTTTACTGGCTATCAGAGAACACTTTCCTATAATGCCTTCACAGTTGATGCTGTTGCTTACCTGCGGGCTAAATACCCGACGAACAAGAACACGTAGGCATTCGCGCATACTGTCTCCACCACTTGCAACTAGATATTCCACTTATTTCAAAGTAATTTCGTTTCATATATGTTTTATAATCACGACAATTAAATTAAAATCGAACGTTGCTTACGAATGCTTTGTATTTGGCTGGGACTTCTAATTCCTCCGACAATTTTTGAAAGTCCTCGATATTTGCAGTAGGAAGCCGGACGCAAACAGGTGAATTCTTGAAATATACCAAGCCATTGATTTTGGCGTTCATTTCATTTACAACTCGTGTGAGCCTATCCAAGGATAGCTGAAGCGCAACAATGCTTTCACCTATTGGTTAAGAGAATTACTTCGATTTTTAAATAAATAGCTCGAGAATTTCAGTCAGATCGTTTTCAGCACTCAACGGAGGTGGATCTTGAAGACCGGAAGTGCTCAATCTGTTGGTGTTAGTTATAACAGATAAATTATTGTCTCATCTTGGATTGCTGCCGACCACCCATCTGTTTGGGGATGCTGATACAATAATCTTGTTCCCATCTGCAGTATCAATGAATGAGCTTAAAACAATCGATGTATTCCTATTAGCTCACCTGGCAGCCGTCCGTATTAATTGAGAACTGAAATAAAGATACAAAATTAACTAAACTGATTGAACTCACGGATTTGAAGGTGGCCTATTTTCATTGGAACTATTGACGACCACACTGAAACTGGTACCTGGTTTCCTTCATCAAAGTGTAGTGGTATAAACACAAGCTCACTGCACACTCGTTCCATTGTTGCTCACATTTGTCAGAAGTGGTCTTGGTGGCTTTGGTAAGGAGACTGTTTGCGAGTAGGTCCGTGGTGCGGGCTTTGTTACGGGCCAGTCTACTTCAAAGTCAGATAGAACTACTGGCGCTCTGTACAAAATTAATGGTAAGAAATAGGTTTACTTACATTTTCCGTTTAGATTGTGATGTCATCGGAGCCGTTGCACCTGAAGAAGGAACTTCGGTTTCATCTTGGTATTGTTCTTCATACATTAATGCCTTCAGGTAGTTGTCTACGTAAAATATGATGCATTTCATTTACGGCACCTAACCTGTTGCTCGAAGAACGTTCACTTTATGAATGGTTGCTCCATGCGGGAGATCCATTCCCTCTTTCAACACTTTATGCAAAACCTTGGTAGTCAAGGTACCAGGTTTTGGCCATAGTACCTCGTTTTTGGTTACGAACCACTTTTCATGAACATTGGCAACCGAATCACCCGAGAATTCCACAACGGAATACATCTAAACTCATTCGAGTTGTTTTCAATTATTTGAGGAATAACATATCATGCTGGGATTGAGAACAATGAAAATAAGTTTACGTAAAGATATATATTACAAATATTGGCATCCATTTGACACTATCAAAAAGTAAATAAATATCCTGATATTCCGATGACTCAATTTCACTTTTTATTGGTATGCAGGAGTAGATAAAACACAAATCCTGTTTTGTCTTTCATAGCCACGCATTTGCAAGTAACTTCTTGCTTTGATATGGTTTCATCCGTCGTAAGCCGTTCACATCGAAAGATGTGAAGATCGGTTGAGCTGACACAACTTTCAAAGAACGGCTTCACGATGTGAAATCGTTGAATACGTAGATGCTGAGGCCCACATCCATTGATGAAGGCTGGTGTCGCATCTACCAGCACTGCATTATCAGGAAACGCAGTGCTTATTTCCAATGATACGCCTATGGCATGCCAGTGAAATGTACAAAATTGCAAATTACCTGTAACTCTTTTCCTTGTGGAAATTCGTCGTGTCATTGGGCATAGGGTGTTATCCAAAGTACTGTTCACAAGTGCAGTCGAATCAACTGCTCTTTTGCATACGCGTCGAAACACCTGTGAGGCAGGCATGTTGGACGATAGAACCATTCTCCTCAACTGACCCATGTATGACTAAAATGGGAATGCGGATTATTGGTCCAATTGACCACGAAGGCGTACGCCGTCAGCGAGATGAGACAAGCAATGCATGTTGTACACTAACTCGCCTTCTTCGTACAGCGCAGCAAACGGATTCAACAACGATGGAATTACTTCCTCAACGAACTCCGCGTAATAAGTGCATAGCCCGGGATTACATAGCATGTATACACATATAGAGAAGCTTAAAACATTGTCATACTTCGTAGTGCTCAGAAGACCTCAAAGGACGACTGGACCAATGTTAAGTAGAAATTATCAAAACTCCGATGCTTTCCATCGTTCGAAGTTGTCAAACCCGCGACATTCGCGCTGAAAATCGCAGGGCAAGCAACTCCGAATTGCCTCTAATCTATCAGAAATTTGCCTCCGCTGTCTAGCACTCAACCGTGCATTATGTGACACGGGTCCACTTCGCCACAAACTCATCACACGTTTGTAGTACCTGAGACAAACCAGGTGCATTTATTCCAAAGGAAAACCAAGCACCATGTCAAAGAGAAACAGTTCAAACGGTGATCCGCCGAGGTGATGGCGCTCGTCTCGACGTGAACGGAAATCCACATCTGTCCTTTTATTTACCGTCGTAATAGGGAGAATAATCCTCTGCCCATTTTGGAAACCCCGAGCAGGACATAATTCAAAGGAACTGTATTCATTACGGGCTTTGGTTTTGCGAACCATCGCACAGGCTGACGCGTCGCAACTCACACAATCTATTTGCAAGGCAACAGACGATCCGCCGGATTCAATGTGAACTCCATCGTGGATTGCGTCCTGCAAGTCACGGATAACAGGGGATAGGAACTGCAAAATGTTCCCTGGCTTGGAATATCCAGAGAACAGGCCAATAAGGAATAATGGAGATTTGGGAGTTACGATCCTTCCAAGTATGGGACAAAGGTGTGAACGGGAACTGGGGAAAACCGAAATTCCATCAATAGCCAGTTGCAATTTCATAGCACGTCCACTATCAACCGATAGACCAGATAATGCAACATCTATTGAGTCCTGCAGACCAAAGTGTATATAGTCACCACCTTCCACTGCAAGTGATTCACATGACCGTGGTGTGCGCAGCAAGGTGTGGTGGTCTTTCGGCAAATGTGGAAAATGAACACGCAAATGACGAAGCATAATGTTAGTAGCACTGGCAGATAATTTACCATCCACGGCAATCAAGCGGCATGTTTCCAACAAGGAACGTTGAGCCGGTACGGTGTCTACATGGTATACTGAGTGAGGGGATATTTACAAATAAATTTTACCAAACTAGTTTTCGTATTGAGAATAACTTCGGCAACTTCAGTTGTTGGTTCATCGCACACGGCACCCAATTCGAAGTCTGTGAAGCCTTAAACATCCTAAATATGCAACAGTGAATGATTGACCAGGTGGAAGTAAATTCGTAGTCTGTTCATCTGCAGGAGTTGTTTGTTCTGGCATGCTGTAAACGTCGGAACCAAATTCATGGTCTACACTAAAATGGAATTTTATGAAATTTTATAAATATAATCACCGTCATAATTGTAGTTTGGTGGGTTTCAAATGTGAATTTACACAATGGTACCTCCGGATTTATTGTTGGACATTCCCGGTGACTATAAGCATGAATTTGCCAATAAAGTGTGTACCGGATAGTACCTCAAGGCATAGTTGACGTTCAGCGAAATTGAAGCTCGTAGATCAAGATGGCGAAAAAAAGAATGGCCGCCAAAACAAAAAAGTTGGATTATAACAAATGAAAAATATTCTAAGATTATTTATCGGATGCACATTCGTGAAATCGATGTTTGATTCCTTTATTTCTGTCGGACCAAAAATCATGCGTAAGACGATTTTATGGACTGTTTTTTTAAAAACGCGATTTTGAGAGCAATATTCCGACGAAAAAACGCGCAGGTGTGCTGTCAGGGAAGTGATACACCCGAGTCTCATGGGGGTAAAAAATATATGGTAGCTGTCAGCTAGGGAGACATACGCACTCGGTTATATATAGAAATATTGCATACTATAGGTAAATTAATTGTTTTATTGACTAATTTTCGGGCTCAGCAAACTAACGGCTATGGAAGAAAATCCATCTAAGAATTCATGCATGACATAAGCCTCAGAATCAAGGGACCGACTGCTCCATTGCGGAAATCTGGTTCAAAGAGAAGCATCGAGTACGAGTTATCCGAGGGGCATATTTGGTTCTGCTATCGCAAACAATCAAATAAAGAAGGCGGACAAACTATAGAGTTCTCATTCAAAATGACTGGAATTCTAACCATAATCATTTTATAACTAGGAGAAGGAAAGAAGGAAATTAAGACGGGAATCAACGTTGAACCCGATCACTCAACGGTTGGTTGAGCTGAGGTATATTAGGCAACACTCTTTAGCTAGAGGGGGGGCAAAAATCCCGATGGTATTGCGTACAGGGTTAGAATAGTGGTTTACCATTGGTGTTTCTCATTGTTGTCGTACTCAGGGAGAAGCACAGAAGTTTGTGGCTGGAACCACTTATGGGCCATAAAAATGGCTTACTCCCTATTTACAGGGCTGGTCAGCGAGCAAGCGCTACCATTTGCACCTGTTAAGTGTATGATTTAGGGTTCGTCTTACTTTACCAAACCCTAGGAGACGTCACCACCTATCTTCCCCTGTTGGGGGTGTGTTGGCATCCTTTAGTTCATCCTGTGAAGATGGTTTGTAAGTGCGCGGAAGTCATTCGGTGAAATAAAATTAAAATAAAAGAGGAAAAAATTTCAAGTGGTTTGGGGTATAACTTAATCAGTAATAAACGTCTTTTGGACCCTCTTCCTCTTCGATGCCAAGAAACCAGTTTACCGACAATGTGGCAGCAGCACAATGATATTTGGTTGATGTGATACCAACTGGTAACGTCTGCTTGGCCTGATGATATGTAAAGTGTTTAAATTTAGCGAAAACGCAGAAAATAGCCTTTAGAGTTAATTCTCCAGAAAGCTTTATAACTGCTATAGATTCATCTACTACCTTACTACCCTTAAAATTACCTCTATATTATCAAATCATATATGTCTCATTGCCAAAGAGATGAAGGATTTGAAAAAAAGCTATAAGAAACGCACTAATGTGCATCTTGCTCTGACCTGAAGCATAAGTGTACAGTTTCGGGTTTGTCATAGGCGACTCCCCAAGATAACGAATCTCAATGTTTCTTTGGTTGTATTCTTTTTCTCAGGTCGGGATTACTGCAGACTCCATGGAGGCCCTGTCCGTTCCTCATGACGAACTTGTTTTTCCTTCAGAAGAGTTGTAATCATTAGTGGCTTAGGACATGTCAGTATTGTTTGCGTAGTTTTACCTTAGAGCCGTTTTCATCATCTCAGGAGATCAGCAGAGGAAAGGTGCAGAATTTTTGTTTGCTTTTAATTGGCATTATTTCTAGGTCCACATTATGCGATTTCTAAAGAGTGTGCAGCCGTTCTTCACGACAAAAATGTTTCCTCCAGCATTGGGGAACATCTGAAAGAAACAGAAAAAAGCGGCAGTCTGAGCTCTGTCCCAGCTGTTGATTATGGCACGCCACGTTTTTAGATATATTGTTTAATGTATACGGTAGTACCACCACACTGTTTATCGAGTAGCTGGTCAGCACCCCAAACCAACTTAATATGCTCGACCTTCGGAGATGTAGAGGTCATACAGATGTATCAACATTGGTACGTCAAGGAAGTTGTTCAATTCCCTCTTAACTACTGATACGTGACTAATCGCACGAATGCGTGGAGGAAGTTTATTCCACAGAAGCATGTATTTGAGTATAAAAAACTTGGATCGCAAGCGGTTGCGAGAAAACGGTACAGACGGTATTTCACCCGCCTCGTAAAGAATATCAATAGTTATACTGATCTTTTAATTCTGGAAAGGCTACACTGCTCTTATGCATTATGTTTGAATGGATAAATGTTAGGTTAATTTTTATTCGTCGTAGCCATAGCGGTTCAAGTTTATAATTTGGGCCATTGGAAAAGTCAAATAATTGTTTTATGAAGCAGCGTTGAACGTTTTTGATCGCCATTCTGTCGCACTGGCGCATATTAGTGCAAATCAATGTACCGAATTCTAAATGCGGTCCGGCAAAGATCATGTAGATACTGAGTTTACTGTCCAGATATCTGAAAGATTTCTGAATCAGTCCACTGGTCCTGTGACATTTTGCCACTTGGACCTGAGCATGCTCCGAGAAGCTGAAGGAGCCGGAGTAGTGCATACCCGAATTTATTCCCAATGGTCTATTGGCAATAGCGTTACCATTGATGCTGAGTGCACCGGGGAGTAGAATGCACTCTTGTGTAAGTATGCAACTTTTGTTTGCCGAAAACTTCAATAACCAGTCATTGCACCATGAACTGAGGTAACGTAGATCCGAGAGAATATTCTCAATTGTATTAATCAGGTTGTTGTGTTCAAACGTATACAACAATTTTATGTCGTTCGCAAACAAAAGGGTTGTCCCATGACGAACAACGGTGAAAATATCATTGACAGACATAAGGAATAATAAAGTGCCCAGCACGCTTCCTTGTATTACTCCACTGGTCACTGGTTTAGGTTGTGACAGTATCCCATTAAGACTAACCACCTGGTTACGAGAATCCAAGTAGGAATCTAACCACGAATAATGGAGGTCTACAATACCCTAAGTCTTGACCTTCGATAGTAACCGATTGTGAGAAACCCTGTCAAAGGCCTTTTTCATATCCAAGTAGACTGCAATCACTGATTTTCCATTATTTACAACGATCATAACCAGATTAAGAATGTCGGTCATGCAAGTTGAGCACGAGCGACTTTTCAAAAATCCATGTTGAGCTTTACTAATAACATTATTAATAATGAGGTATTTGGTCAGCTTACCTCTTTGTAGTATTTCCATAATTCTTGAAATAACAGGATTGTGGTTCACTGGTCTGTAATCGGCAGGATCTTGCCGTGATCCTTTCTTGTGAATGAGGATAATCACACAAGTTTTCCACTGTGTTGGGTACCAGCTATAATTCATGGATATGTTAAATATGTTTGAAGGAAGAATTGGGATGTCAGGTCTCCTCATCTTAAAGACGGCTGATGGTAAGGAATCGGCACCTGGTCTATAAGACAATTCGATATTAGAAACAAGAGGGGAAATGTTGGCTGGGTGGAATGTGATATTCGATAATGGCTCAGCTGGAGGAATCGTAGCATGATAAATGAATGATGCGGTGTCACTAATCAGTGCTGAGGCGAAAAATGCATTTAGCGTTTCAGCTATATCCTTTGGTTCTGTAATGGGAGTGTTGTTGTAAACAAGTGCCGTGATCAAAGTCAATGATGTCGAGTTCCTTGTTTTCATTAGCTTTGCTAGTAACTCTGATTTTTTCGGATGGCTCAGAGCACTCCGTTCCTGACATTTCTACTGCTGCTCAGACAATAATTTAATGTTTTGCATCGTGTGTTGAGCTGCAAGAGCATTGAAAAATCTCTGGTTCCTTGGTAATCACATTGGAGTTTGAAGACTTTAGTCTTTAGTTTACTCATAGCATTGCATTTTGAATTACATATGAGGTAATTGACGGTGTGGTAGAACTCGTATATAATTCTAAAATACAGTAGAGCTGATCAACTGCGAGCTGGGCATTTCCAGAAGAAAGGGGTCCCAGTTTTGTGATCGAATTGTAGAAGGCAGCTCTTTCCAGTTAGCTAGATGAAAAGGCCGTTTGGGAGCAGAATGCTGACGGGCTCTCGATGGTACAGAAAAATTAAAGTGGACTCTGGCATTATCACACCCAAGTAGGCTACCCTGTACCGGTGTACAGGTATCCGTTAATCCTAACGAAATAATTAGGTCCAAAGTGTTGCCCAGTCACGTTGGGGTCACAATATGCTGAGTCCAACCTCCAAGGTAAATGCAATTAAAAAATCTGCCTAAGATGACGTGGGGCCTTATGTGTACCCCAGCATATATCTGGTGCATCTATTAGCTTAGAACCATTTGGGAGGTTGCTCAATAAATTTAGAGCTTTATGCATGAAGATGTTGGCACTTTGTCTGGGTGGACGATAGACACAACCCAACAGCAGCTCTTGGCCCTCACCGCCTCAACGCTTAGCCATATGAAGTCATCCATACCATCTAGGATGGGATGCTGAAAGTATGATATGGGGATGGTTTCCTCTGCATAGATTAAGACTCCACTACCGCGTTTATTCGCTCTGCTGTTGACAAAATATGTATAGCCACATAACGCGATAGCACTCATGGGAGTAGATTCGGGTAACCAAGTTTCCATCACCAAAATGAAGTCATAGTTTACTGTTATTGCAGCCATTCGAATATGGTTCATTTTGTTAAGAATTGAGCGTGAGTTAATCAGCAATAAAGAGAAAGATCGACTTTTATGTTCGACGCTTGGAGAATCATTCGGGGTGTGATATGTAATCACTTGAGCATGTGAATGTGATGAGGGTTCTACATATCGGTACGGAGGACGGGGACAAGGAATGTGGGTTCTTGGATTTGATCTGGAAAAATTGGACGGAAATTGGGATGGTACGTTTTGGGATACAACATAACGTTCACATTGAATTGGTGCCAGATGGTATGGTTTCGATAGGAAAATTGAGCTATTTGTATCTATGATGGGTCCGAAAAAGTGGAGCTTTGCCTTCGTGGAATAACTGGTTATTAGTAGTATGAAACGGTTGTGTGGTTATGGATTGGAAATACGGAGGGAGAGGCAGAAAATAGGGGAAAAGTGGATAAAGGATTCGTTCAGGATAGGGTTGTAAAGCCAGGTGTGTGGTGGAGCTGGTCAGGAGATCTCCATTGTTTAGACTGTGTGAGCAGTACTGCAGATGCTGACCTACGGGGTTAGTCGCAGTATTAGTGTGTATTTGAAGTGAAGTATTCTACGTTGCAAGGAGAGAATTTCTATTCGTTGAATGAGGTAATCTTGGATGAGACGGACCCGGATTGTGCCTAAGTGCCGAATCCCATTTTGGATGTTTTTGCGGTGAAGGACTAAGTGTTACTAAGGAGTTGTTATCTTGCAATTTAGAAAGAGTACCCGTTTTGCAGTCCAAGCTTGGGGATGACTAACATAATGTTGCGACTTCTCTAGATTTCAGTAGGGGACCAATGGGCACCGATAGGGGGGTAATAAGCAATTGTCGTGGTGAGCAGTCACTTACATCATTCCGGTTTATATTTCCATGATTCGTAGGAGATTCAGTGGGTCTGGCTGAAAGGTGCTGGTGTTTGCTAGAAGGATCCACCGGTGGGGGTGAAATCGTTTTATCCATGTCAACTGTAGTAACAAGTGTTTTTATTACTGCAATAATAAGAGCACCGGTCAGTCAGTCACCATAGTGACTGACGTTGGTGCAAAGTGAGAATTGAGTTTCTTAGTTTTGGAGTAAAAGATGAGCATTCTGAACTCTTATACTCCAAAAGATAGTTATTAGATGATCCGGCGATCTCACTTTGCAGTGAAATCTTGTCAGGTTAAATCTTTATTGATTTAAACTCCAATGAATTCGCTATAGTGGGCTGTTTTCGGATGAATTCTTTAGCTACTTTTTCATCATGGAATTGGAAAAGTAGGGGACAAGCGTATTTCTGCGTTCTTTTTCGCAGCCTAAAGTAATTACATGAAACATGTAACATGTTTGCGGCTTATAAGATTTTTATTTTCAATTCAGAAAGGTTAAGGCGGTCAGGTGCGTTAATAATCACAGCATTATTTGCATTTTGCAAGCGTCACAGTACCTCAGCAGAGGCTGAGTCGAGAAACTGGCTGGCTGCAACTATACTCTGTGAACCAGTGACTGTCGTGGGTTCGATTATATATGTAACGGAGGGGGGGTATTTTTGCCGCAATGTTTTCGAAAGAAGGTAGCTGTTCTGTTAACTTAGATTATTCTCAATAATCTTGGTTCATTTACTACCCTCCTTAATCGTTTTCTTTAAATCGGTCATTTCCCAAGATTTTGTTACTTGAGGTATCCTGAAAATGCTAGTCTTAAGACATCTTTTACGAAAAGGCATATTGTATCTTTTATTCAATGGATTATTGATGGGATTACCGAATAAATTCACAGAAGTAGCCTGTGCTACTAAAATGTTGATAAACTACAGAAACACGATAAATGGTTACGGGACAATATATACGACGTCCTTGAGTTTATAACTAAGTTCAAGGGCAAAATATTTATCTTAATCTGATACCGATAAACAATAGTAACAACAATGGTATCAAAAAAAGATCAAAGTACACAACAGCAAAAAATTTAAAACAACCCTCACGTGACCTTGATGACAGCGCGGCATCCACATCTCCGACTGATCGACAACCAAACCCTCGTGTCCATTCCCCTGAAACCCGAGATTTGAGTTCCAGAAGACCTGTAGTGAGCGGAGTTGTGGACAGCGAACCCAATGAGGACTCAGCGAAACGTCCCATTCTCCGATTGTGCGAGAACCCTAAGCCTTTGACCAAAATCTCGGCACTCAAAAGATGAGTGGTAAACGTCCTATAGTGAGTAGAGTTTGGGACAAGAAACGCAGTAACGACGCACCGAGTCGTCCACTTCTCCGATATAGCGACAACGCTACCAGTTTGACCACTCCATCGAAACTCGAGAGGTGAGTGGCGCTAGGCATGTAGTGAGCGGATTTGGGGACAACAAACCCCTTTTACAACTCACCGGGGCGTCCACCTCTCGGAATAAGTGACAGCTCCACTACTTCAGCCAACCCCGGAATAAAAGTGGTGCGTGGGTGAAGATCTGTTATGAGCGGAGTTGGGGACAACAAACCCTATTACGACTCACCGAGGCGTCCACATTGCCGATTGACCGACAACCCTATTCCTCTGACCACTCCCCGAAAATTCGAGGGTTGGAGAAAAAAGACCTATAGTTACCGCAGTTGGGGACTAAAATGTGATTTACCACTCACTGAGGCGTCCACTCCTCCGATGGAGCAAAAACCTCCTTCTGTGACCACTTCTCTGAAATTCGAGAACGGGGTGTTACAAGACCTGAAGTGAGCAGAGTTGTGGACAACAAACCCAATTACGACTCACCAAGCGTTCAATTCTCCGTTTGTGCGACAACCCTACCACTGTGTCCACTTCCCCGAAACTCGAGCGATGATTGTTAGAAGACCTGCAGCGAATGGAGTTGAGGACAACAAACCCAATTACGATTCATCGAGGCTCCGATTCTGCGTTCGTGCAAAAACCCTACCCGTGTGTCCACTGCTCCGAAACTAGGGAGATGTGCGTAAGAAGACGTGTGGTGATCTAGGTTGCGGACAACAAACCCTATGACTACTCACCGAGGCGTCCACTTCTCCGATTGAGCGACCACTTCACTCCTCTGAACACCCTCCCTAATGTGTGTACTGAAAGGTGAACACAGGAGACGCGGAGTCTTGTGAATGGAAGAGCACTCGGCAACTCGGACGACAGACCATAGTTTAAAAGCCAGTCTGCTGAACCGGAGACCCCTCGGAATGCTTTCACCTACTATACCATCCACTTTAGCTTACCTAATGCGTACTCTCATATCTTCTCCTCAAGCGTATTTTGCACCCTGCAGGGAATATCCAAATACTCGCAAAATTAGGAAACCTTTTAGGGTACAGCATTGCCTCGTCCCACTAATCCGCTCCGCTAGGTGCATATCTAGACAGCAGCATTATCTTTCCCTTTTTTTGCAGGCATTCCTCTTCAAACTTGCCCGAATTGGCTTTGGGTAGCCCAAAATCGGCTCGAAACGGATTCCCTCTTGTTGAAGCACACGAAGGCAAGCGATACGCTCACGGTGCAAGAACCTGGACTTAAATTGGCATCAGCCGCAAGTACTGTGATCCAATCTGACCTGACCCGACCTAACCTGACCTGAATGCAGATTCACTCCTGCAAGGTAAAAATGGTTTATTTAAAATCCATGCCTCAATGTTAGAGTGGAACCAATTCTCGGGAAGTTGCTTTATTGTTGGGTAAGACGGTTGACGTGCTCTGACAGCTTGTTCCATCGGTTAGTGATTCTATAGGAGAAAAATTTGGCCTAACGCCCTAGGTTTCTTCAATGTGAGACTATGCTTTCTCGTTGTAGAGCTCCCTTCCAGCCTGAAGAGGGATGAGGAATTATTGGACAACTTTTGCATCTGTTTGAACACTACGATAAGATCACCCCTGAGGTGCCTTCGGCGGAGGGAAAAAAGTCTCAAGGTCCTTAGCCTTTCTTCATATGGAATGTCTCTCAAGCCCGCAATAATCTTTGTGAACCTTCGCTGGACATTCTCCAAAAGTTGCCGATCCCTTTTGAGGGCTTGCACGGCATGCTCAAGATGAGGCCTGACTACTGCCTTGAATAGGGGTATGAGACCTAGGGGAGCTCTAGAGTCTATTGTCCTGAGTAGTTGATAGATAGTCCTCAGTGTTTTGCTTGATGCAAGAACACATTGAGTAGATGACCTAAATGACTCGTGAATGTTCACGCCTAAGTCCCTTATTTCCGTGACCCTTTCTATTATCTGGGAGTTTGCCTGATTGATGGTTCTGGGTGCCGGTGGTCCCTCAGTCTGTAGTTGCTTGCATTTTCCTATACTTAGGATTAGGCCCTCGGTTTCACACCACTGCTGGAGAGTATTTAGATCAGCTTGTACAGTCTCCTCCTATGGCTTCCTGATTATCTTAGCGTCATCTGCGAACAGATAACAGGGAATCGAATAAATCATTTATAAAGATGATGAATAGTAATGGCCCCAAGATTGAATTCTGAGGTACTCCGCTGCAGGCATTGGCAAAGCGGGAGCACTACCCTCTACTCTGACGTAAAATTTATGATGCTTCAGGTAACTCTCTAGCCACCGCACCACTATTGATGACACGTTCAGCGCCTTGGGCTTGGTAATCAGTGAACGGTGATTTACGGAGTCAAAGGCTTTCCGGAAATCCAAATAGCAACTTTCTATTGCATCAACCCTGTCAAGTTTTGCAGTCACATCATCGAGGTAGGACAGCAAGTTGCTAAGACATGATTTACCACCAACAAACTCATGTTGTGAGGGTTGGATGAGGTGCTGTGTGACTAAGTGGTTTGCTGGTGCGGCGGACGTTAACGGTATACGCCCCTCTCCTCTTATTTTCACTGGAGGCCACATTCGCTAACCTGTGACCTTGAAAAAAATAATCTGATCTTTTTCCTATCATAATGACTCTTTCGAATATTTTCTGTCTTCTTATCAAAAAGTTGTCTTTGGTTGTTTTTGTTTTAATTTGTGACCTTGAAATCATGTCAGACCGTTCGAACCTGCACAAAATCCTTGATCAAATTAAAGATTTGGCTTGTGTTGATTACCTGCTGGATCGTGGTCCTCTTGCAAAGGATAAATTACGTACGGGAACATTTTTTGCCACTGCACTGTAAATCATACCAGTGGCGTGCACGCAAACAACGTTGGAGCATTCTGAAGCCGTATGAAGAAACTACTGAAGTACTTGCATGGATCCGTTGGTGATATGCTTTGGGACCATCTTAATGAGGTTCAGTACAGACTATGGTTTAATTTTTCATACGATAAATTTCCGGACGATTTATCTACATTTCTGATCCATATATAGCAGAGTTATCCTTTATAAACTTTTTTCTTAGTAATACTTTTATGAACTTTATGGAAGACCTGATCGACAGTCACCCCCAAGTAAACCTTTGAATTTCGTTGAATTTTTAAATGCATCTAACGTGGAAAATTTTCCTGTTAAATATACAACTCAAAAATGTATAATGTGCATGGGTCAACATTATATCTAATTACCTCAATTTGTTTATATGTCCAATCATTTTGTGCGCTAAATATGTCACACTCGTCGTGGATGCGGTCATTTTTACCACAAATTGAAGGAGGATCTTGTGTTGAATATCTGCAAAACTGGAAACTGCTGGCAAAATTCGTGATTGTGTCTGCGGTCACGCTGTGCACCTACAGGAATCGGCCAAGGCACTCGATGGATTTCTTTTCGCTGCTGTCGGTGCAAAAAACCGTTTCAATTCTAAGAGGCACGTTCTTCGAGAATTCCAAGATATCTTTATGTCTGCTCGTGGAATTACTAGCATACGTTGCGTGTGATATTCCTGTTGTGCTCGCCAGTAGCATGTGTCGTTTGTCCGAAAGGATAGCAATACAATGGTACATGTTTTGTCGCGAGATATGTTCCCACAAGCTCCTTTCTCCCAACCAGCAGCTCGGTGGTTCGTCCGAAATTGTCGAAATGGACAAAACAGTGGTCAACAAATGTAAATATGGACGCGGAAGACCATTCGAAACTGTTTGGGTTTTTGGGATGCATGACCGAGTCGAAGGTAAGGGATACTTCCAAAAGGTAGACAACCGATCAGCAAGCACACTATTGCCAATAATACAACGATCGGTTATGCTTGTTACCATCATTTGCTCGGATGAGTGGGCAGCTTATCGAACGCTGTCGTCCTTGGGATATAAGCACTTGACGGTGAACCATTCCCGAGGAATCATCAACAAGGTGACGGGAGTGCACACCAACAACGTAAAAGACTACTGGAGCCGGATAAAGAGGAGACTGAAGGCAGTTTCCGGCTTCATTGGTGATAGGAGTTGGGAACATCTGGACGAAGTTCAGTACCGCTACTGGTTACACTTTTAGTCCTCTAACATTTGAATGGACACTGAAGCCTTTTCGCAGCACATCAGTGAGCGTTATTCCATCGATTAATGTGCCTATTAATATTTTACTTTTATTATTTTATTTAATACATTTTTATAAACGGTTTCTCGTCTTTTATACATCGAAATGAAATATAAGCGCGGTCATGCTACTTACAAGTAGGCAGTTTATTATTGCGATTCTAGCTTGGGGGGGGGCTGGTTGTCGATTTGGTCTACCAGTTTGGCTAGGCCTAGGCTGTTATTTAAGCATCGGCAGCGGAAACCTGAAAGTAAATCTGATCAATGCAAAGAAAAGCGTGCGATACAGAGCTCACGGTCACAGCGCAATCTAGGAAGCTATGACAATGAGTGCAACAATCTACTGAGAGCAGAAGGCCTTTGGATGCTAAACACTAATAGAACGCATCATTATGCAAGGTTATTATCAATTTGTATACCTCTGCATAGTAGAATTTTCTTACTGTATGCTTGTTTAATCTTTGCTTTTATCACTCTTATAACCCTCGTAGCTTACTATAGCGCACTATTGCCATGGTTAACGTGCTGGTTGTTTCAGGCGCGTTCGGGTTGGTCTAACCCATCAAACATGGTAGAAGACAGTGTAAAATGTCACCAAGAAATTCCAGAATGATGTGGTAAATAATCAGGTGAGAGAACGGGGAGTGCTTGATCATATGGCGTCCCATGAAGTCGACGTAAATCTTCTCAACAATGACAGACTAAACTTCATCGATAAACGGACCAAAATAGTACGTTTTGTAGATGTAACCGGTATTTCATTGAAAGAAACAGCTTTGACATAATCTATATCACAACTGAGGAAATCCTTGGGGTTCGAAACGCTCAACGTCATATTACAACGGGGGTCTCTAAGGGTAAGTTTTGATCTCGGGTCGGGTCGGGGTCGGGTCGGTTCACGGGACGTAGCGGCGGCGTGCCAAT
>UZAN01047907.1:0-11548 GCA_900618425.1 Echinostoma caproni | reverse complement strand
ACTGCTACGTCAAATCTAACGAAGGGGTCCGTCAGAAGGTGGGGCCTCAGATACTAGATGATGGCACAGTAGTAACCCAAGAGGGGGATATAGCACTACGATTCAAAGACTACTTCAAAAGCGTGCACAGGGTGGACCAAACCGATACTGAACCACCTGACCTCCACACAACTGGACCAGGTATTCCCGAATAATATGTGGGGTTTGGAGTAGTTTGCACAATAATTGGTCAGCTCAAAGCCACTAAATCCGCTGGCCTAGACGAAATCTACCCAGTCTTAGTTAAACACATAACTGAGGTTCTAGTGAAGCCGCCTGTACAACAAAACTCTAGAACAGGGCAGGATACCACAGGACTGGAAAGGGGCAACTGTGGTAGCCATACACAAGGGAGGACCAAGACAAAAGGTTGAAAACTATCGTGCAGTTAGTCTCACGAGCATCTGAAAGATTGATTCCTCTGTAGAAAAAACAGCGTTGTTACGTATAAGTGCCTCGTCCCACCCAATACTATCACCGTAAGCAACTCACCTATACCTGTGAAAGACCTGGGGTAGCAGTATTCGGGCTCGCTGACATTTTCAGAAAATTGTTCCCTACAGTTCGCAAAGGCAACAAGATGTGCAGCACAGATCCATGGAAACCTACTCCTCAAAGGTAGCAAATTAGGTGTATACAAGCTACACGTAATACCTTTGCTAGAATACGGCTATTTAGTATGCTTAAACATGAATAAAAGGGACCTTACAACTGTGGAAAGTGTCCAGTGCGGAATAACGAAGCAGCTCCTGAGATTCAGCTCCACAATGAACTATCAAGAACGATGCAAAATACTCAATATCGAACATCAACGGCTACGAAGAATAACACTCAGTCTATGTTTGGTATGCAAACTGGTTTATCGCCAAATCTATTCCATTACTGAAGTGAACTTTACGTCGAACACGTGCTATTCACTGCGTAACAGGAACGATACCCTATCTAACCCTAGACCCAACGTGTCCCTCCACACAAAGATCTTTATCATGAAATATTAATCACTTTGGAATAAACTCCCAGCTGAAATACGCTCCAGCCTATCCCTCAATCACTTCAGACAATCTACTGATTATATATATATTCCGGATATTCCCAATGTATATTTCACAAGAACAGTCATACAAACAAGAAATTCTGTTCTGAGCGCATCAATATTCCCTGTCACAAGGTGCCCCGGCACCCTGCACTCTAAAACATGCCCTTTTTCTAACTTTAAAAAGTATTGTGACCATTATTTTTAAGTTGATATCCCTGTGATGCAGTCATGAATCCGCTTCTGAATCCATATTTTCATTTTTATATCAGGCCATGTTTAGGAACCCCGTTCGAGCATTACCGCTCAAACGGGATCGGTGCTACTTGAATTAAAATGTCCTTTGTGAAACCTTGGATCTAGGGATCGTAATTATAAATGACTTCAGGCCATCCCTACAGTGCAAGCGTGCGGCTAATATAGTTCGACACGAACTTTTCAGGTTTTGCGCTGTAGTAATTTGAGACCATTGTACCGTTGTACAAAACCATAGTGCGTCCACATTTAGAATATTGCATACAGGCATGGGTGACTTATATTAAACAGGACGAACGGTGTCTTGAGAAAGTACAGCGCTTAGCAACTAGAATGGTAGCAGGCCAGAAAGGTAAGGGATACCTCCAACGACTGACGGACACGGACCTGTTCTCCCTGGCCCGCAGACGCGTGCGAGGCGACCTTATAGAGACATTTAAGATTGTCATAGGGCTTCCTGGTCCGAAGTTCGAAGACCTATTCTAGTTTGTTCCTGCCAGGACCACGAGAGGGCATCAACTTAGATTGGAAAGAAGTCATTGTAGAATAAATCTACCAACTAGGTTCTTCACAAGCAGGGTTATACCACTGTGGAATAAATTAACTGAAGCAGTGGTTAAATGTATTATTGTCGAATCTTTCAAGAGAAGGCTGGATGAATGCTTGGCAGGGGTATTTCCCAAAGTTGAGTGTTGAAAGTTAATCGTTAGGCTTTACTTTCCGAAAAACTGTAAGGGATCTGATACTGCACACTGGCATTCTGCCTTTCAGAAAACACGATTGACTTGAAGTGTTTGAAGCCAACGAAACCGGCGAAAACACAAGGAACTGGACGCGCAATTGTCAAGAGCCACAATTCTTCGTGTGATAACTGAACCAGTATTTTTCACACACGCCTACCCGGCATCTGCGTGATTCAGCTGAGAAGAAAACCCACAGGAAATAGAAATTCGACAGCTGTCAAAGAGAAAACTGGAGTTCGATTGCGCAAGAAAATGGACTCTCGCTTGCACCAGTCACCAGTCCCGTGAACTGAACTGGCATCAGCGCGCGTGGTCCGAATTTCTGTTATAGTGGGTTAGTTTTGCCTTCGTTCAGTTTTTAATTAGTCTATATTTGTGTAATAGCACACTCAGAGTTTTAATTGTTGTTAGCTATATTTGTAAAATTATTTGCGTATCTGCGTATTCGGAGTTGGCAAATTAGGATATTGTCTGAATAGTTTACTCACGATATAAATTGTTAGTTCTTGCAACAATGAGGGTAAGAGCTACTGTAAGTATTTCACCTAAGATTGGACTAAAGTGTAGCATCAATGAGGAAGAGGTATGTGGAGATTCGCGTCGCTCGAAAGGCAGCGTTATAAAATATATACAATGTGATACGTGCGATTTATGGTTCCACATCGTATGTGGGAAGCTGTTCATGAGGATGTACCAGTTATACCGAGAGCACGAGGAGCTACGTTGTGTTTGCACTGGGTGCGCACTATAAATTGTTACATGCCGGAACAAAGAGATCCAAAAGTGTAAGACCTGGGATAAAGCGCAACAAAAAGGAGCCTGGAGAGAACAGGAGCGCCAACAGCTTCTCTCAGACTGAGGATGAAACCCTGTTGCAGGAGTTTATCCGTAAATCAACGAAGAAGAAATAGAATCGCAGTCTCCGGTGCTTCGAAAAGCGCATAACGAAGAGAGGAGAATTCGAGTAGGCAGGAAAATGTTGGTTGTTGGAGAAGGAAACAAAAGCAAAAATACAAGAAAATCGAAAGTACCTCCCAATTCGGACCTAAGAGAACGAGTATTGGCACCAGAAAAAGCGGTCAACCACAGTTCTTATGAAGCTGGGCAAATTCAGTGACATTGCACTCGGCAGAAATAGTAATTTGGTCATAAACGGCATCCCGGAACCATTCATTAAAGAAGAAAGATACAGAGAGAAGGCAGTGAGATATCACGTGATGAATCTCTTGCGCTCCGTGGAAGTCCAGAACATGTTTCCTTAAAGGTGTTACGATTAGAAAAATGGAAGCAGACATCGGGTTAGGTACAGCGGCAGCCCAGACCTATGCTGGTTGAGTTCGCGAATACTAGACACAGACCACATTTTAGCGGTCTCTGAGAGGATTAAGCTAGCCTGTAGGGGAGCAATTCAAGTTAAGGCCAATGAGGAGGTGATTGTAAGAAATGCCGATAGAGGGATTCTATGTAAATCGCCAGGGTTTAACACAGCCCTTCTCCGTTCGCCAAGGCTGAAGATGCATAGAACTAAAGATGAGCCGGCATCGACTGGCACTCCGATTATAGAAGCCTCCCTGGGTAAACCCCTGAGGGGAAATCTAGAAACGAAGCCGACGTGACCGTCTTACAAAACAAAACGGTCGGACTGCTCGCGAGTAAGGCCCGGGCAAACGATACCCTCTGTGAAGAAAGTTCAGACTGACCGGAGTGAGAAGAGACTAACGCTAGTGTACACGAATACACTTAGCATCGGGAACAAATGGCCAGAACTGAGAGCGCGGATAGGGAGTGTTGAAAGTGTAGCGGTCACCGAATGAAGAGGTGAATCAAACATATTCATAGAGGTTTTCATTGTATAGGAAGGACGGGACGGACGGTACAACAGGCGGGTAAGTGATGCTCTTCATGGCGGACCATCTAGAGCACCACGCGACTTCAATCTGACAATCCCCGAAATTCAGGCTATGGAAGCAGTCGTAGTAGGATCCTCGTCTTTTCTATTAAAGCCCTAGTTCCAATCGGGAAGAAGATACACAACTACTGGAGTTCCTAACTAAGATAGCTAATGCTCGAAGAAAGCTTATAGTGGTAGGTGCAACGGAAACAGATTGGACAGCCTACTTTGCGCCAGAAGGGTCTTTTGGCGAATCTTCAGCCGATTTGCTCATAGAAAGAGCTCTCTATCAACAAGTCGTTGGAGCAACTAGGTGGAGACATGGCTAAGCACTATCAACGCTTGTTTTGGCGATCAAACTTGAAGTGGTCCGGGTAAAAGAAGCGCCTGGCAAGAGCGATCATACAATTCTACGACTGCAACTAGTGAATCAAGGACCACTTGTCCCGGATAATTATCGAAGGAACTTTTCTGGGATAGATTGCAGTAGGCTGACTGAGCCGGGTTAATAGGTCTCGTGGACTGTAAACCAGCAAGAGGACTACCTGGAGGAGCTGTGGATTAACATTAAGGGTAATCTCATAACACTCACAGATGAAGTTGCGCCCCTCAAGAAGGTCAGAAGGAGAGGAGCAATGCCTTGGTGGGCAAGTGCAGTTAGGAAAGCAATGAAAAGGAGACATGTGGCATGGAAAAATTATAAGAAAACGGAAGAACAGCGAGTTTACCTAGAGTACAAAATAGCTCGGAGAAAGGCCGAAAGTGTGCAAAGAGAAAACCAAAATTGAAAGTTACGTCCCTAAACCCTTTCTACAATTGCGTTTTGTCTCCAGGGTTCATTTTTCACACTGTTGTACACTTTGATCATGCGCACTAGCATGCTTCACGGGCTTCGCGAAATATACTGTTNGCGTTTTGTCTCCAGGGTTCATTTTTCACACTGTTGTACACTTTGATCATGCGCACTAGCATGCTTCACGGGCTTCGTGAAATATACCGTTATTATTATTGTTGTTATTATTAATATTATTAATGAAGAACACAGCAGAGAAGTGGTATCATGGTTACTGCATTAGGCGCGTTCCCTTTCACACTGCACTAACAACCGATTTTTGAGCTTTGTATACGTGCAGGTCTGTGACAAAAGCTTACATGGAGCACGATAACAGAGAACCTACAATTTTCTGAAGACCTTAACTTCGTCAAGTCGAAGCACTGATGGATACAAGAGCCAACCAGGGCGAGAAACTGGATAATTTGGCATCCCGCCGTCAAGTCTTAGGTCCATGTCCTGTCCTGTCTTTGCGGTATGTTAGCATCTGGTTTGAATTCTCAAAGAGCTCATGGTCGAAGTGTTTTTACTCAGCTAATTGCGAAATATCAATAGATATTTCCAACTATACATAGTTAAATACTCAGTTTCACTGTTCGTTTTGTTTTGTGGCCGCAAAAGGGTCACACGTTTATGGCGTAACATAGTAAGGAGTGAAACATCAGTAGATATTTCATTCCTGCTAATAGGCTTTTTCTTAGTCGTTGTATCGTACAGTCGACACAGATGGTCGACCAGTTTTACTTTTTGGAAATGTTCGGTCTCATTTTAACGCGGACTTGAGTTATTTTTGGTTGAGTAATTTTTTCACCTGTGCTTTTGCAATTTGAGGAGCATTTTCTCTATATATTTTTACTTGTACGATACGTGAACTGCAGTTATTGTTAACAGAACATCTATAGTTCAGCATCTTGGTACGTATGGGGCCAATGGTTTTGGTAGGTTGGTTAGCAATGGTACACGGTGCAATACATATGCTTCATGGTACCATGAAAAATGCTCCCAGATGTTGTAACAGTGCTATGCGCTGCATTTTCAAGATGGAGAAGTGAAGTGGATATACGCGCACTGCGAGGCTCTGGCAGAGGAATGATCTCGCATTCTGAAAGCAGCTTTGATAGGGACCGTGACCACCACGTCACCACAAACCTAAAATACTCGCGCGCTGAGACCAACAAAAAAGCAGGTGGAGGCGGTGAGATCAAGCGTTAAGCATAGTACGAAGGAAGGCAATGGAAAGGAGAAAGTCGCAAGCACCAAGAAAAAGAAACCATATAAAAGGGTAAAATCGTTAGAGTCGATAGAAGTGGGTGCTCGTGAAGAACAGTTGGAGGAAGATCTCCAAGAATTGCAACGCAGTACTCATGCGCTATTCGGTCGAAAGAGAAATGTCTTGCTGCATAACTTTGCGGAGCTAACGGTTTGCGATGCTAAAACGCAACGAGAGGCGGATCGCAAACACGTCCAAGATGTTTTCCGACTGCCGGGTATACTGGCCAACAGGCCCTATATTGCGTGCCACAAGGTTGAGTTGTGGAGGCACAACCAGATAGCCAGACCTAGACCTATACTGGTAGTATTTTACAACATATATAGCCGGGACCTTCTGCTCTCCAGAGCTGTTGCAGTGGAGATGAACACCAGAGAGTTCATTAAAGTTACTTCTGATAGAGTTCATCATGCCCAGCGGGGCGTCATCCCCATTGTTCCTGCAACAGGAATAATGCAACGAAAGAAACCTGGAGTTAGTCTGAGCAAACTGAACGCCCATATGGCGCATGGAGTGGGAGTGGTTGGGGCGTGTCAATGCATAGTGATCCAACAAAGTCTACCAGTTGGATCGCCGTTGAGCAAGTCCACATCCATAAAACCCAAACCAGAGGGGCAAAAGGGCGATAACAGCAAGGAGAAAAGCCGAGGCAGCCCCGAGCTGAGGTCCCGGGAAGAAAGCTGATAACCGAAGAGCAGACAGCCCACCAAAGACCATTCCGTCGGAGTCATCCAAGGCTGAGGGATTAAAAAAGATGGGTGAGTCTACATTTGCTTATAGCAAGGCGAAATCAGTGTCCGTTAGTTGGGCCGCAGTGGTGGCAAGGAATTTTCGGGACACTACCCCTCTGATAAAGACACTATCAATCCTTAGAAGGCAGCGAGCGCCCACCAAAAGACCCGGTGAAGAATTTGGGCTAACCCTCAAAGACATAATGAAGTCTGTGCGGGGTATAGCCTGGTCGTTCACGGAGCCGGATTGCCCGGTACCCGCAAAGATGGTATCAAAAAACGTAATAGCTCCTCGAGCCTTACGTCCGAGGATCCATCCGATGCAATAGAGTGGAGCAATACAGGCGGAAGTGGACACCGCCACAGTGTGGTACACTAACGCCCGCAGTGTTAGGTTAAAATGAGAAGAGCCGGGGACGAGCACCCAAAACTCGGTGATAATAGCTATCACTGAAACTTGGATGTGGCATGAGCAGGATTTAGAGAACCCCGGAGACTATTAGGCTTATAGGCAAGATAGAGTGGACGGCAGACAAGGCGGAGGAGTAGTCAAAGCCGCTTACACTCAATGGGACTCACCAGTAAAACTGGTAACACCTAATATTCAAGCCAAGGCGCGTAGTATCCTCTTTGGAAGACGACCATTAGGAGTGCTAATAGTCTATTGCGTACCCCAGGCGGAACCCACAGATGATATGGAACTACTTGCTACAATGCAAGAATTCATATGGAGGACCCAAGGATCTTAATTCTCGGTGATGTCAATCTTCCGGGGATCTGTTGGGTAGAGGGAGAGGCTCCCGTTGGGACAAACGGAGAAAGCTTTCTAACGTGGCTACATGAAAATGCGTTCATTCAGCATATCATACAGGCCACAAGGTTTCGCAACCAACAGAGGGCCTCCGTCCTGGACTTAGTTATAACGCGATATTTATCGGACATAAGTGAGGTAGCAGTGGAGAATCCACTAGGCAGGAGAGATCATGGGGTACTTAGGTTTGTATTACCCATGAAACACACCAAACCAGCTGCCCCACTTAACCGGTGCTGCAGTCATATAAACGTTGCTGCCCTTCAAGATGCCGCAGAAAACGTGGATTTGGTGCCACTGTCTCCCGAACCAACGTTGGAAGAGCGATGGTTTGTCATTAAGGTAGGGCTGACCGATAGGTCTGCACCCTTCAAACCTAGGAGCAATAGGCAACGACGAGCTTAGTGGAAGCCACAGCTAGATTGGCCACTGGTAGTCCGGAGGACACGCTGGGCCCGTTTTATGGTGTACCGGACTGCCGATGCGTGGTCAGCACAGGACAGGACAGGACAGATCACAGGACTTGCGGCGGAGCCAGAAGCAGTTCAGTTTCTTACACCAATGAGCTTGGAAGCACCACGGCGCTGCGACAATTGTATTATTTCGTTCACGTAGGCGTGGGTGGGTGCGGTTCTGGAAAAGGAAAACGCACTTTTGATGGTTCCTTTGAGTGACAGTACACGTCTGAGGTTTTACCAGGATCAAGGCAACAGCTCGCAACCAACCGCTCCGAGCTACCCAGAGGAAAAGGTGTGTTGGGAGAAGATGCACGTCCTAAAAGTGGTGGTGCTGTATGTTGAGAACTTTCAGTAAAATGTGGTGCACAGTGAATGAAAATTAGAGCTGAGGGAGTTGGAGAGAACAAAGTGTAGTAAGAGTTAAACAGTTAAGAGTTAAAAATTAAAAGTGGAGGACCCGGAGACGGACGAGCTTTTAGCGACCTTAGGCCCGGTGTCAGATACAATCAGGGAACGCTGATGCCCAGGAAGCGTCAAGCTTCAGCTTGGACACGGCAATGGTTTTTGACGCCACTACCTCCTGCAGCAGTTTGTTCCATGTACTAATTACCCGGTGCGAGAAAAAGGTGGCTCTCAGGCGTTTGAGCGCCCGAGGCTTTTCTAACTTCATCCGTGTCCCCCTTCTGTTGAGCACACCACTTGGCTGAAGTAGGTAAGAGATTCCCTGAGAGAAAACCTTTAGGATACGGAAGCTTTCGATCAACAAGAGGGCACGCAACAGACCACAATCCCTTCAAAGAGAGGCGAAGTATGAACATGAGAAAAAGTTAGCGCAAAACGTTAACGCAAAACTCCCCGAGTCTCAAACCTCGAGAAGTTGGACCAATCCTACTCGGTAAATACTTGATAGAAGTGACGTCACCTATCCACCACCTATTCACTGATAACCATTTTATGATTCTTCACAGTTGACAACCTGACTTGACGTCTTCATAATCATAGTACATCTCACTAGTTGAAAAGCTCATCAAGTGGTGAGGAAAATTTATAGGGATTGTCTTCTTAGACTACAGTATCCAAACGCTTGATCCGAATAAAGTCACCACCAAGTACCAAGATGGAATGTGTTCCACAGATACAGCTTGGAAGCTGAATCGGTATACTAATAGAGATTCTGTTTAGAAAGTGGTCACAGCTACCTGGTTTGCATGTGCTACGAAGTTTAGTCAAATGAGTCGAAGGGAAACGAGGTGAGGATTAATTCAAATAATAAACAAATAGTCACAATACTTCTAAAGGTATGCACCAAGATGGCATGTGTTCCACGGATACAACTTTGAAGCTGAATCGGTGTGCTGATAGAGATTCTGTTTAGAAAGTGGTCACAGCTACCTGGTTTGCACGTGCCACGAGGCTTCTTCAAATAACTCAAACGAAAAGGAGGTGACGAATAGTTCCGCTAGTGAATAAGTGCTCACGAAACTTCTAAAAGTATGTACCAAGATGAAACGTGTTTCACAGATACAGCGCTGAAGCTGAATCGGTGTACTGATGGGGGTCCTTTTTAGAAAGTGGTCACAGCCGCCTGGTTTGCATGTGCCACGAAGTTTAGTCAAATGAGTCGAGGGAAAACGAGGTGAGGATTATTTCAAATAATAAACAAATAGTCACAATATTTCTAAAATTATGTACCAAGATAGAATGTGTTCCACAAATACAGCTCTGAAGCTTAATTTATGTACTGATATACGTTCCTTACATAACAGTTCATTACATGACGTGCATTACATAACAGATCACACCCAATACTCCATTTTATTACCTTGTCCGCTTTGTGTTTCGTTTTCAACGCAAGGCACATTTGAGATATTCTACGCACCTGTTTCAAAATTACGTTCCTACACTCTGTATTATTACCTTTTGGTCTCCACGGTTCACACTTTATAATGTTGTACATTCTTATCATACGCACAAGCACGCTTCGCGGGTTTCGCGAAATATACCGTTATTATTATTATTATAACCCAAAAAGCTTTTATGCACATTTGCCGGCAAACGAAAACACTAAGGAGGGAGTAGGTACACTGTAGGTAACGGAAGGCGTAAAGACCACCACCGAACAGGAAAAAACAACTGCACTCCTTACGTTTTTCAAGGGAATTTATCGGCCACCTACAACAGCACAGAATGTAAACTGCAGCCTGATTAGAACACAGGAGCATTTCACGGAGTTCAACCCCTGTAAAATCGACGTGGTCCGAGAGCTCGACGCCTTAAATAGACATAAAGCAGCATAAAGCAGACCGGATGGATTGCATCCCGTCGTGATTCAACCTCTAGTAAATGCATTAGTGTCACCGATGACTAAATTATTTAAGGAGTCCATCGGTACTTACAGGCTTCCAGAGGACTGGAAAACTGCAACCGTAGCGGCCATCTACAAGTCAGGATCTAGACACCATGTTTGCAACTATAGACCGGTAAGTTTGACCTCGGTCCTATGCAAGTGTCTCGAGCGGATAGTTAGGGAGCAGATATGTTCTTACCTGATGTCCCATGGGCTTTTGATTCAAGCCCAGCATGGAATCGTCGAGAAAAGATCGTGTCTAACCAACCGGCTGACATTTCTAGACGAACAGAACAGACACGGGTCGCCAAGTGGAGGTTTGCTACCTAGATTTCAGCAAAGCTTTCGATTTAGTCAGTCACCAGTTTCTGGATCTAAAAGTGCAGACAGTGGGGATCCTAGGCAAAACAAGAGAATAGATTAGACAATTTCTCAGCTGTCGCACATTCAGTGTGAGAGTTGGAAATTATACAACCGAACGTGAGGGAATATCGAGTGGTGTCCAACAGCGATCGGTGTTTGGTGCGTTATTATTTTTGATCTTCATTAACGACCTTGCGAAGAATCTCCAAAATCCTTATTTCATGTTTGCCGATGATGTGAAGTTAGCTGCGGAAGGACTGGAGCAGGATCTAGATGCAGTTCGAAGGTGGTCGGATAAGTGGGATCTGCCACTGAATCTAGGTAAGTGTCAGCTCCTGATCACAAGAGCCAATGATGACACGAGAGGTGTGATGCATTTGCAGCATGTCTCTGAGGCAAATAATCTAGGGGTAATGATCATGAACGACTTCAGGCTATCACTGCAGTGCAAGCGTGCGGCTAATATAGCTCGACACGAACTTTTCAGGTTGTGCGCTGTAATAAGTTGCAGAAGACCAGAGGTTTTTGTACCGTTGTACAAAACCATAGTGCGTCCACATTTAGAATATTGCGTACAGGCATGGGCGCCTTATTTTAAACAGGACGAACGGTGTCTTGAGAAAGTACAGCGCTTAGCAACTAGAATGGTAGCAGGCCAGAAAGGTAAGGGATACCTCCAACGACTGCGGGACCTGGACCTGTTCTCTCTGGCCCGCAGACGCATGCGAGGCGACCTTATAGAGACATTCAAGATTGTCAAAGGGCTTTCGGGTCT
>UZAN01047906.1:3929-25281 GCA_900618425.1 Echinostoma caproni | reverse complement strand
TAATTGAACGCTTCTGATATATTTGAGAAGTCGGGTGAAGCTGATGGTGGACGATAAATATGTGCAAAGAAAACTACGCAAAAGCAGTGCAACGTTATAACATCGGAACAACATCTGCCGATATTGTGATGATCATCTTGGTGAAAGAAGATCGTGATGAATCCACTCGCGGGTCTCATTTCAAAAGGAATTTCCGTAATATGACGTGATTTTATTTTAATTTTATCGCCCCATAACAATTTGATTGCTATGATAAATATCATCTTCTATGGAACAAAATGAACGTGAACTAGAAAGCCGGGAAGCACTGGACACCTGTTTCCATCTGGTAGGGTTTAATCAACACTATAATTTCGTCGCCCATCATGAACTCACAGGCAGAACGCAAGAACATTACCCATTCGGTTAGCAGGTGGCTGGCCAAACTGTTTCCCATTTTATTTATACATGATTTAGCACAACCCGACTTTGCGAGTTTATTGCAGGCGTAACTTCAAGCGCTTCTCAGCCTCAGAAAGTTACAGAATAATTCCTAAATAGTTGTTTTCGTTGAAATTTATTAGCATGAATACAAATAACTGAAAACCAACTTGTTTGATAATCTATTGTTTTATTTATGGGAGCGCTCATTGAGATTAGACAGGTGTAGTGAAGACACGGGCGCAGACATTTCGATTTCATTGTGAGTCGTGTGCATATCTCACTAGAACTTCTGGTTTATGATTGCTTCTTGCAGATCGTTTAGAAGCCTCCTCCACGGAGAACCTACGGTGAGACGTGCGTTCTACCTGTGTCTTGAGTGTCAGTGAGTAGCCAGGGGTTGTGCGGCCTTTTGGGAAAACGCTAATTGTATATGATTTCGGACTGTGTTGTCCGCAATCGATCTGCCAGTGCATTTCGAGTGGATTTAAAGGTGGGGTCGGTCCTGCATAATACATAGGTGATATTTGGGACTTAACTTTTGAATTGATCTCAGGAACTGCCCGTATGATTATTTATATACTTATATATACATATATAATAACCAAAGGGACATGTTTTGATCTATTATATTTCCGCAAAAGTAAAACTGATCACGGATTACTGAATGACTAGTGGGGCACACTTTACCCATGGATTCGAAACTAATGTCCGATAATTTCACTATACCGAAAAATGTAACACAGATGTAGTTTATTTTATTCCACTATAAACTGACCACAGAATCTTCACCAAGCGACATTGGCTGTTTACATGTGTGTCTAAGCATCCGGAAATTTGTCGACAATGTAACGCATTTGTTTTGTTTAATTAATTATTATATACTGATGTGAGTTTAAATATGCACCTATGCTGGATAATTAGCCCAACTGAATCTAATCTTAGCTGGGAACAAAGTGTGCGACTATCTAAATTCAAAGTACACTGAATCGTTAGGGCAGATTATGTGTAAACCGATCAGTTGAAGGGTAATGAATTTCTGGGCACTTTCTATCTCATAAAATCACCTTTTTTCCTTTAAAAATGAACGAGAGAGCAAAGACTAAGTTATTTAGCAAACCTGCTCGTGAAAATCAGCACTTATCAACCAGGTTTACAAACATTAGACAATCGTAACAACAAGAGAATAGTCGTTGTATGAGGAAAGATGAAAGAATAACTTAACATAAATGATACTGTCTAAGAAAACCAGTCCTGTAATAAATGTAAACGTAATTAATGATAATTATACTTCTCCTGGTCCGTGGCAGTCATGGTTGTTGCATACAGATTATAAATACAATGTTTGTACATTATGTTTCATACAACTGCTGAACAAGTATAGTGTTGGGAACATCATTATATTTTCTTATCCGAAAGGTTACCTTCTATACGCAAAACCAAAAGAAAAGACATAAGCGCTACTTCCAAGACTTTGGGAAAAATGACGATATTTTCAAAGATGCATCCCACGATTTTGCAAAAGTAACCATCTTGTATACATACATGTACAAACCATTACGGTAGAGCATTTGCTTGAAGTTGTTAGAACAAAAAGCAGATTTAGGATGCAAGCTGTTAGCATTTCTTTTAGTGTCTTTTGTCACTTCAACGTAAAACGATCTGGTATCAGTCGAATGAAGTTTCGAAAAATACAGTGATTCAACGGACAGGGTAGCATGGTGGTTGGTAAATTTATTCCTCGGTAGTTTGATTTGTTGCCTCAGAAATCTAATTGCACACAGAATAAAAAACTTAGAATTGTTTACTAGGTCAGGGTGTATTAGGTCAGGTGTACCGCACTGTAATCAAGTACTTGTGCTCTGTGTCGAATTCGACTGTTGAACAAAAATAGTGTGATAGAAAACCAAGCATAACCGGCCTCCAGATGACCGCAGTTGTTAGTAATTGATGTGGTCAGTCGGAACGTTGATCCGCTATGCATTGTAATAAATAGTAAATTTTTCCACTGTGTCAAAGTTGATCGTTCACAATGCGATATTGTCAAACTGGGTACCACACAATCAGTCGCAAAATGATGCACTCGAAAGCCCGTAGAAAGGTTTTGAACGGATGCAAGCATCTTGGTGTAGTGAATGGTCAGTGCGCTCAAAATCGTTCACCTATACACTGGTTCAAACATCACCAAATACATAGTTTTGGTGAAGAAAATTGGCAGCTGACATTCACCACACATGAACGCATCCAGTGCCCATAGTTTTGGAAATGTGACTGCGCATAATCTATTCTAACCAAGCATTTAGGCGGAGATGGTTTAGACTAGCGGCAGATAATATTGATGATATTTGGCGTGGGTCTCTCCCCTTGGGAGATGGGTGATTCCCTAACAGTGAAATACACTTAAATGCGATGGAACTCTGTTTGATGAGCGAAACTGAGCACTGGGTGGTTGTTTATTCCTGTTTTGGACCCATTAGCCGTTCGTAACATTTGTGTCTCTATCGAACAGTGAACCTTCGAATCAGGACTTCAAACCATTCAATACCTTTGAGTGAAACGCACACCCAAAATCATTAAAAGTGACTGGTGCCTGTGAAAAGAAATGAATGGGCTACTCCAAACATACTCCATCTAAATTGGTTATTAATATGTTGACGAATGCTAGGAAGCCCACAGGTTTTATTCCAAATTTATGGTTTTTCCGATTTTGTAAACTTCAGCGATCTATTGGTTAAATGAACGTTATTATTTGCTGATTTGTTTGATACATTAGCGTGCATCACTTGTCAGAGTCGCGAATACATGCAAGTTGCATAGAGCTATAAATAACTTTATGACAAAGAAGTATTTATGCACCCGGCACAACCCTGTTAGGTAGATCCATTCGGTGTTCAAGTCGTTCTTCCGGTCAGTTAGGCATTTCCTATCCTGGGGACTTTCTCCAGGCGCAGGTTAGTTGGTCCCCTTCTACCCGAATTGGTTAGGCTCATTTTAGCCCCAAATGCCTTTCCACACTCTCGTTTTAGTGAAATCGCCAACGTCATGGGAAGAGAGTGAGTGGCACTTTACTTTGTTTATCCCTAAAGATCATTTGTTGAAGTGAATATGCAACTTTGACCACCATAGAAATGACTGGAGCTCAATTGGTGAACAGCTGCGCAAGTTAAGTTGTTCTAGTGTCTGTTTCTCACGAATTCGATAATTTTTGCTACTGTCTGATTGCGTGAGTCATACAAGCGGTTTGCTCCAAAAAATCAGTCTTGTAACACCCGAGCTATGAAGTTGTATCGTTGTGCGAATTTCACCCAAATTTCTATACTTGTATATTGAAACTGAAAGGAAATTTCATCACAATGGATTTTCGAATTCAGCTGCGGATCTTTCAACTATCATTGCTCCCATGTAACTGCAATATCTTCCTGACCTAAATGCGGGACTGAAACACTCAATTCAGCGAATAAGTATAAAGATGAAAAAAATACTTTTAACTTGAACCCAGATGTTGGTATTTTCCGACTGATATCTCCGGGAAGACGAAAACTGGTGTGCACTGCAAACCGGCACCCCGCACTGGGTAAATGACTAGGCACAGTCAATGATGGAGGTAAAGTAGGTTCAGTCCACTTGAATTTCCCCAAAACGTTTGAGTGTGTGAACCACTATGTACTGCTGCCAAAAGCTCTATAACTAAGATGTTCGGAGACTGTTCGTTGACTAGGCTGAGGACGTGCTCCGACAGCATACCGTATAAGCTGGAGTTATTTGGTTCGCTACTGAGACCAATTGATTTTGCCCGAAGGGTTTCACAAGAATCCGAGGGGTACAGTCGAAAAGTTATTTTTGATGACTGCAAATTATTGAACTCTATTCATTAGAATACAGTCGAATACGGAGGTACATGATGCTCATTCATTGACCACATGAAAAAATCTACTAACGCAGCCTGGGAATGATCAATTCAGGAGACATGCATCAAAATCCTGCTCTAGAATAGTCGGCAAACTGTAGTTTCCACTGTCTCAGCTTCAGAATATAGAATTCTTCGTTTTATCTTCCAAATCGAGTAATTTGTACTTCAACCATCAAACCATTCAAGTCAAAGCTCGATGAATCATTGGAATACATAGATGTTCAGCAACAGCGAATACATGTCAATTGTAGTGTCATCCGAACCCTATGAGCACAGATCCTCCCAGTACCAATCGAACCAGTACCAGCTACTAAAATTATTAATATTATTATTGCACAACGAAGAGTAGTTGATACTCGTTATATCACGAAATAGGTACATGGATTGAGAAAACAAAATGTAGGCGAGCGTTTATTCTCGGATAATTCAATTTCATTCATTTAAACTTACACGATTGATCACCGAATATCGCAAGAGACATTGGTATCCTTAAATCCTACTCTAAGCCCTCTCATGTCTCAAGACCATTTCCCGCAGTAAGTAAATCCTACTCTAAGCCCTCTCATGTCTCAAGACCATTTCCCGCAGTAAGCGCATACATTTTTTTCGTTACTCCATTAGGCCACGTTCTGGTTGAAGGAATTTCTCTTGGGTTCACATTTTATATCCTCAAATTGATGAACGTCAGATTGAAAACCGTGTCAAACAATCAAGCGATCATGCATCAAGAGCTTCACAATATTTGTAATCTAAATTGCCACGCTATGAATAACGACGTCATGAAGTTCGCAATGAAGTGCCTCTGAAGCAACATCACACTGGTGTAATGGTGTTTTTTACAACCTGACTCTGGAATTCTCTTTATCGCACACCTGATAAAGGGCCTGAAAATGTATCTATTATCTGTGCGGATAACATTTACATAACGGGTGACTGATGTTCCCTTTAGTTGCTTTCTCTTCTTAAGAATGTTCCCTGTAAGAAACAGTTCACATCATTAGTGAAGCGTTTAACACAAAAGTTTTAAACGTGGACATCCTAGTGACCGCTATAAAAACGCTTCTCAAACGCACTTTAAATGTGCATTGTTCGTTTACTAACCCAATTTACGACCGAATCAATGGTGTTGCTGTGAGTTCATCCCTTGTACCTGTTCTTGCTGATATGTTCATCGCCAGTTCATGATGCAAGTTTGCAAACTATCCTGACCAAAGACAGAGAAACTCAGTGATTCACCCGTCCGAGATTTGACATAACGAATTAAAATTACATAATTCAGAGAGCGTGGCAGTTGCGAGTTCTCTCGGACTGCTTTTATCACGAACATAGCACATTCATCTTTCTGTTTGACACTATCGACGTTTGCTTTAAAGAAATGTAACTGTACAGAACTTGAAAATGAAATCACCGAAAACAGTAAATAGTATACGGTCATAAAATTCGTACTTATAGATGGAGAAAAATAGCGACCTACATCATTGAAGAAAGACAGTTGTTTTACAATCTGTCGTCAGGCTGATGAGTCATTCACACATTTGGTATACATGTAAAAACAGTTACTTAAGGTTGTAACCGGTCCCAGATCCGTCTAGGCTCTTGAGAGCATCAAAATATGTGATCACGTGAATTAGAAAAGGACAATAAACTATATTTCTCTCTTTTTCAAAAGTAGGCAGTATAAATTCAATTGAACTTTGTTTGTTAGTTGCGTATCACAATTACTGCCAAGTTATCAAATAGTGATACCTGAGTGTGCTACTCAAAACTGGTTGTTCATTTTCCGGGGGTAGTTGCCAAGAACTTACGTCACAAATTATAACCCGGGAATCCGGGTTCGAACCGATCAACTGCCACCCGTCTTCCTTATTTCTGTATTTCCCTAGGCAGCGTTCGTATGGCCATAGCTCCTTCCCGAAAATTGATTGTACATTTGTATATTCAATAAATAAAAGGAAAGTAAAAATAAATTTATTATTTATTAGTGTTTTTAATATTTTCCAACCACTTGCCACGCATCATGCGTGATTAAAGTAAAACAATCACAAAATGTTTAGGTTTGTGAATTTCAAACCTGGCATCGCCGACCAAGCTGTACTAATCTCGGGGAACACGCGAACAAATGTCAGTCAATCCACGAACAAAAGGATTCCAGATAAAACAAATATCAAAATTATATTTACCGTGTGTTAAAATCACATAACATGTGTTTTCCTTATGACCTAACACTTACGAAATGCTTGTTCATAAATTATTACTATGACAGACATTCTTGGCGACTTGTACCAAAGTCATTGATAGTGGTGAATAAAAGTCCATTACAAATAAGTGGGAATATACTGTGACTCTCAAGATTGCTGTCAGGACAAATTAACTGGCGGGCTCTGTAGCAAGCAGTCACATGTTTACATGTCTGCATACTGTTCAGCAATACCGGGATGAAAAGCACCGCACGGATTAGTGAATACATCATCGATGAGATCGATTGAGATCTAACCTGGAGTCTAAGTCTTTACTTGTTCGAAGGAACTAAGAATTGTGCGTGGCCATAAAGTCTATAGGATAGTCCATGAAACTGAATCTACTAAATTAATTATCGATTAAAATGCGAAACAAAATCACTCGTGGCTCAATATTTTATTATGTGAAAATGCTCTAACCCAGGTTGTTCTGACATGAATAAAACCTTCGGGGATGCACTGTTTCCTAAACCATATATTTTCAGTTAATCTTTCACTCATATATTCCACAGTTATTTGATCTTTAAGATGCTGTACGGCAAAGAGGTTATTTTGCAATCGGTTGGTGAAAAAACTTGGGCAGAATACTGACTGAAAGTGTGAGCTCATTTGTATTTGTATTTCTATTTGTATTTGTGTATCAGGTTAATTAAAAAAAACTGAATTCCAATAATGAACGACAATTGTCGGTGTATCGCTGTGTTCACGCAGACTAATGTCATCGTTTTTTGCTGTCTCATGCCAGGTGTGTAGCTGGGTTAACCGTATATGTGAGTATGTTATGTCTCTTGGTTCTGGCACACATCCATGATTGCATTTTAAAAAGCTTAAGAATAAGTCTGAGTTTATTCACCCTTTATCTTTTTCGATTCTTTAAAACAAGGGAACGTGTAACCCCGTTATTTGAAACGAGACATTGCAAGAAAAAGAATCGTTCTTCAAACAATTTGCAGTATTACATCAATTCAACCGGTTCTTCATTTCTCTCTCTATAAATATTATATAAATATTACATCGGTTTAAGAACAAGCATGCTGCCAATGCAAAACAATGATAATGAAGTTATGGAGGGGTACAGAAAAATTAAACAAAAATGGGGAAAACAGGGAACACGGAGAAAGAATGAATGAATAAATGATTTGTTTGGATATTTTCACTGCACACTTTTTAAAGATTGTTTTGTGTGTTATGGTGAACGGAGTTTCGCCAAGCAAACCGCACAGAAATTGCGCCAGTGACATCTATTCTGAACCATATCTCTCAGTAGCTCTAGCCATCGATAATCCTCATCCCTTGGCCCCCCAGCCTGGAAGGCGAGCTGCACCAACCGAAACCAATGCTGAGGCTGACTTCTACGGCATGTCATGGTCTGACGAACGCAAAGCTTCTAATTTCACCCAGCATGTGCAAGGAGAGCATGGCGAGGTAGCTTATCGACAGGCATATGCAAAACATGACCGAGCCATTGTAGGTTGTAAAACGATTTCTTCCGTTAGAGAACGACTACCAATACCCGGCACACGACGAGGAATTTAGTCATTACTCACCCGATGTTCCCACCAGACACGAACAATGCTTCGAAGGCATTGGTTGTCAAATATGGAAAGTCAATTATCATCCACTCGGAGAGGCCAGGTCTCGCAGCCGTAAATCAGAACACTACGGACCGCGGCGATGTACACCATTCCATTAAGGGACAGTCGGATGCCACGGTGGCGCCACAGGTGTCGCAGGTTGGCGAAAGCTGCCTTAACTTTCGCTATTTGTGATATGATATCTTCCCCAACCTCACCTCTAGCTGTGATTGAGCTCCCGAAATACTTAACGCGCTTGACAGTTTCCATCCGATTGCCAGCAATAGTAAATGCAGGCACATGCTCCTGCCAGTCATTCTGTTGAATACGTGTCAAATTTGTGACACTCATGTGTGTAGCTACAAATCGACCGTTCGTATTCATTCTTTGTACTCATATGAGGTATAGAAAAAATGAAACCGTGAGACCAGGTGGTCAGGTGAGTAGAACAACAGCGATAAGACCGGAAAAGTACGGTGTTTGAGCATCAACTGAATGGCTGTTTTTTTCGCTGATAACCGAATCTAAAACGGACACCAAGGTATTTAATCAGAGGTTAACTAACAGGGTTTACATTTCTGCACCTTTGCCCAGGACAAAACCTGATGCAGAACAAAAATAAGTATTGTAAAATACCAAAATAATAGTATGTTGCATTTTGTGCATGTACAACATATATATGTACTTTATCACCCGAATAGAACAATAATTTACCCGCTAATATATGTGAAATGGATGCTTCAAATACATTGTTCATTCGTTAGAAATAACCAGACTTATGGTTTATCAGTCCTGATTGAAAAGTTACTGGGTGTCATCGGTTATGAACTCCGGTTTACGGGTCAGGAACCAGTTTTGATGAATTCGTCTCCGAAGGCCATCTAATTACAAAAACGGACAAACAGATGCACGTACGGTAGGCAAAAATTCAGCTCAGTCATGTTCAATATAAAAAATGTTTTGAAGAAGTGGAAAACTATTTTATTTTATTTGAATAAATAGGCATTTCTCTGTGGTTGAACAGAATTCTGAGAGTAATTTACATAGAAATAGTACAAAAACATGCAGTTTTCAAAACCGATTTCAGTTACTCTCTTTTCCTCGAGTGGTTTGTGCTACACGAAATGTCGCGTTAACCAGGGCATATGAAACTTGTATAAGGGAATCCAAATTGTTTGCAATAACGCGGATCCATTGGCAAAGTTCTAGAAGACGAAACCAGGTCTACCCCATGCACACCGTGATAAACCTGTCTCATAGAAACAAATGCAGGCATTCCAAATGCGCGCGTTAGCCACCTAACGTAAGCTCGTTCGTGTCCTACAGCTGCTCGATGAATTCATTCTTCAAATCGGACGTTCTCGAAATTATCCATTCTTGTCCAATGAGCTTTTATTCGTGGACATTTTTCATTATACGAGTCCTATCTAAAACCGTGCTACATGCTGATGATCGGGCAGCTGGACAAATGGAGAGGTTTCGAAAGCGTTGTTATTTCCTCGTAAACTGCAATTGCTATCCCCGTACACAAGAGATAAAGCTCACAGCACAATTCATCAGACAGGAGATGAGAAACAATGAATAGAACACAATCACGTATGCCTCGTATGCGCAATCTGTGTATTCTATTCAATGATTCCGATGGAGAAAGCTGACTTTGGTCACTGGGAGAACTCTACTCAAACAATCCAGTCTGATGAAATTTTTAAAATTACCAACGAAATTTGAACCCATGAAAAGCCACTCAAAATAAACTCACATGCATCAAGGAATCCGCTTGCTATATAAATATAAACGATTAAAGTGTAAGATGGGTGCCTTTCGGCAAATGTTAACTGTACGCACGACAGCTGATCTGTTCATGATTGACTAGCAGCAAGATGAATAAAACATCGATCAGTTTCTCTGATGTAACACAGATCAACCAAAGAATTGTATGCATCGTATTGCTAGCCTTGATCAAAACAATGTCAATTGGTGGGTCGTCCTAATTTGATCGACCGGTGGTCATTAGTCACCGGTCGTCAGTTACGGTTAGGCTTACCGGAAAACCAGACCGATATAACGAATCTTGTCCGCTGATGCAAATACCAATTTCTTGGCGTCGATGGTAAAGTCACCGAAATCAAATGGTTCCAAAAACTTTCATGATACCATTCCGCGTTCCATATCATGTTCACGAGGTTGCTTCATCTATTTGAGTATTAATTGATCGATAAGTTCTAATAGCAAATGATTGCTTTGACTCCAAAAGTACTCCTAAAGTTTGTTAGGATAGCTGTCATCCGTTACTCTCGATTGGCAGACCTTTTAAGGATAATTTGCAACTCTCCTATCACTTCCATATTTATGTTTAGAAATATTCCTGCTTTCTCCCGTAAAGCCGATGGCGAATCCCTATTCAAAGGTTGTTGAACCTTCCAAAAAGTCAAAATAATATAGACCCTCGAAAGTGAACGTTTGTAAGAACGCTGAAATTATTACCGGGCTTCCCTTGGTCTCCCCATGCATTAGTTTAACTTTTTTCGAGTTGGAAAAGCTTGGTGGAGTTAAAATGTTTGTAGTTCAAACATAATATTTGTACCTCGTCTGTCTATTGTGCCGATCTTTGCATTCGATTTTTTCAAATGGATAATGCATTGTTCATTTCGAACAAAGTGGTCTATGGTCCTGAAACCGTGAGGCCCGCACTCATCCGTTCTCATCTGTTTCAACCAATGCTTATTCTACAGCCCAAATCAAATTGATAGAGATCTGATTTCATGATAACTTTACACTGCACAGCTCATGAAATCCGTCTCAAACATGCATAATGGTCAGGCTCTACTCAGATAAAATCCACAACCTGGTTCCTAGCACTGAAGCTCTTGCATCGATACCTTTAGAAAAGATTTTCTTATCTATCATTAGACACAATTTACGTTTTGCACCGCAGTGATAGCCCAAAATACTACTGAAAAACAAAATCCGTTTTCACGTTGTCCGGTTGTTATTATCTTTGATGCACTTCTTTCTCGTGGACCTGAGGAGCTGTTTCGGATATGGGCTGTATATTGGTCACATTTTGCCATGGGGATGTCTTTCTGCTCGTACTATACTGGTACTCAATGTTTCCTACAAATACGTATTTTCGTTTATATTTTCTAATGAAAAACACTAATTCTCCACTTGTTGAAATTTTTACGACGTTTTGCCCACCCGGTATTGAAGAATAAGTTGTTAGTCAAACAGGTGGCGTTTGACCTAGATGCATTTTGATTGCGCAATACTCTAAATTTGACACCCACACACGCATAACCGAGTATCGTTCAGTTGCAGCTAATAACACCAAAGAAGGGAGATTTAACTGTGATGACGATGATGATGATGAAGCTAGTGTTCCAAACAAGGGTTTTGGATCGGCTTCAGTTATTTCTGGACCGGTCGGTGTTTGTTGAATGGTTCCTTGTCGGAGCTATTATTTTTTTACTTGGTTTTTCGAGTCCAGTTGATGCCCCGTTAGGGGGGTTCAATACTTGTTTCTGTGTCAGTTTTCATCAACCATTACTGACGCACTTTTGTGCGCCGATTTTGGTTTTTATCTTCTGGCTGCTCATTTGGATGAACAGTAGGGGTGGGACAGTAAAGTTGAAAATAGAGTGGAATATAAAATGGAGAGTTTCAATAGACTAAGGTTGCAAATAAATTGAGAGGATACACCAACACCACTATTTACGACACACAGCCATATCACTCAGGGTCCCTAACCATCATTAATGCTTATTCAGAGGTCCCCATCCGGGGACCCTAACGGGACTTATGTGACCCAGTCCCATGGTTGGGGTTTTCATACTCTCGTGTCATGTCTTAGATTGATCACCTTTGGTTTTTTCCCACCCACTACCCGCGTAACAACTACCCTAACCAACATGATCTATGGGGGTCGACCACTTGCTGCAATCGGCCAGCAGAATGTCATATATCAAGTGCGACTAACAACGCTGATTCAGCGCTCGGACGCACTATGATTCCGTTTCCAACTTCCGCATGTTTTGTCTCCCGCAAGGGACAATCAAGTGATCTCAATAAAACGCCACCCCCATATGATTGGTCAGTTATCATTGTCTGAGAACCTCCAATTATATTGGCATCCTTCTGAACAATGCGTGTGAGGCACCATAGGTCACAATAAGTATGCACACGGCGTTTAAAGCTGCTAAAATCAGTTTTGCTCACTTTCGGCTTACCCAGTAGCATCTAAAATTATGGACACATGCAGTTAATAAAAATTATCTGAGTTAACGTCAACGGGACAAACATGCAATCAGGTCGGTTGTGCATGGCTGATAATTTCTTATTGCAAACCCTCTATTCTATAAAATCCTTCAATGTTTCAGGAATGTCACTCAAATATTCGACTTTTTTCAAACAAATCAAATGGCAAGTATTATTGGGTGAGTGAAGATGAATTCTATATTCAAAAGCATGTCATACTTTCAGAATAAACTTATACATCTTCATTTTCGGTTGTACTCGGTAGCTCACATATATATTCCACCTAGACGATCATTTCTGTCTCGTGTTTTACGGTGGCCACTCTGGTTCCGCGTTGAACTAGCTCTAAGCGAAGCAGGACGCAGCCAAATCAAAATCACTGAAAATGATTTCTCGGGTGATTAAATCACGGGGAAAATGCGAAAACTAAATGAATTGTTTTCTTCAATAGCTTCTTGGGTTTTTAGCAACAAGCAACAACTGTCGCTGAGACTCGAAAAACGGAACCAAATAATAGACATGAGGGAAAACTGATACAAAGCTGGCACTGCAGAGAGCGCAAGCATTGGGAACACACAAAACATGACTGGAAAAATGTGAAAACAGGCGGTGGAAAAAACATGAGACAAATTTAGACAAGAATATGAATATGAATAAGAATCTTATTGGCAAAGGTCATGCAAGACTTCATATGACCATTAACAGGTTCTGTGATTAATGACTCGGCAGGAATTAAAGATGCACGGCTTATGATCATTAATCCACGACGGACAGTTTTAAAGTCTTGTTTCAATAGACCGGGAAACACTACACGGGAGCAGTAAAGTAAAATAGGGAGAACGCATTGTTTAACAAAAGAGAATAAAACTTGTTGGAGAGTGCGAAACTGTCTAAGCTTTCGGAGCTGAAAGGAGAGGCGCCTAAGTTTTCCCATACAGTTCTGAAGGTGTCGAACACCAAAGAATATTATAGATAGTAACACCCAGATATTTGGCTGAGGTTACTCTAGGCAAAAGGTTACTATTAAGGGTTACAGAGTCTGACGGGAATGTAGAGTGGCAAGAACGTACACAACCCTCTATTTATTCAGGGTCGATATTTGCTGCTTGTCGGCGGCTCGAATTCAGAATCTCACTACTGTGAGCCGCTTGAGCGCGCCAGATTTGTCTTCGAGATACGTTCTTCGCACATCAGGTGACGACAAAGCCGGCACAGTAGGTCGGTGCAGGGCAGGTATTGTACTCAGTATTTGTATTTGTATAAATTTTGCAAGCATGATATGCTTACGTTTTAGTTAAAAATTGTACACTGGTCGTCACACCGGAGAAACTGTAGAAGAATAAACANCCTTGTTGGGCAAGATGCGAGCCAGATACGGTACAGTGGAGTGTTTATAAATATTTATTCAACAGGGTAGATACCGATAAGAGGAACGAGTGATCAAATGGGAGCTACAAGAAGATAAGTCAAGATAGAACGGATGAGTGGGGTCGTTTAGAATCTTATCGGCAAAGGTCATACAAGACTTCATAGGATCATTAATAAGTTCTGTGAATAATGACTCGGCAGAAAGATGCACGGCTTATTATCATTAGTCCACGACCTGCAGTTTTAAAGTCTTGTTTCAATGGACCGGGAAACATCACAGTAGGATATGGAGAACGCATTGATTAACAAAAGAGAACAAGACTTTTTGGTAAGTGCCAAATTGTCGGTGCTTAAACGAAAGGTGCCGAAGTTTTCCGATACAGTTCCCAATGTGTTGATCACCGAAGATAATTCTCGACAGTAACACCCAGACATTTGGCTGAGGTCACTCTAGACAAAAGGTTATTAATTAGGGTTATAGAGTCTGACGGGAATGTAGAGCGGGAAGAACTAAAAATGCACCCCAAGAACTTGTATGTGTTAAGATTAAGGCCAGACTGGTTTGTAAACTGTTTGATTCGGGACAGATTTTCAGTGAAGGAAAAAAATTCCGAATAAATGGTCTGACATAAAACGACATCGTCAGCGTACTTTTGGTTTTCAGCAGGATGTGGAGCTGAAAGTTCATCAATGAAAGCAGAGGACAGCACCTTGAAGCACACCAGGTATTGCTGCCCAGCAATGTGCACTGGGTTCTTTTGGTGAAATATTCAGAAAGCCATGACAGCAGCTGTCTCGGGTTGCCAAAAGATTTAAAGGAGGGATGACCGGAATACAGAATCAAAAGGAGACGAATAAACGCGAAAAACGCAATGAACAGATGTGGCAGAGCTGTTCAATGACTTGGTTATAAAATGGACCAGACTAAACACAGCATTCAAAGTGGATCTGTTGAGTTTAAACGCGAACTGAAGAGGATCATGGGGAGTGGTGACGAGGGACTGTGGGAGTGGAGAATATGAAATGTGGCTCGCGAAACGTGTTGGTGACCGGAGTTGGATGCAGATATTTGCACAATTGCGAGGCGCATCGCTGTACCCGCGCAAAGCTCCAGTGAACGCAAAATAAAAATAATTGCATACTGCATCGGTCGTCGCGCTGGATAATCAGGACCGCGATGCCCGTTGCTTAAGGCGGGGTGAGTAGTTATTCAATTTCACCTTCATAACATCTTACCTGGGTAACATCGTTGGCAAGCAATATGAACCGGTTCGTTCATTCGAGTAATTCGGTGCATTTAACATCCGTCCCTTCCTGAAGTGTGTCCGATTGATACTCCGCACTGATCAGTGTCTCTGGTGATGATGAATCCCCAAACATGAAAACTAGTTAACCGAAAACAGATTCCATCACTCGGTTTCATGAAATTTTGCAAACAATTGAAGATAACAATATTGTTCGAATTTTCAGGGGTGCCCTCGTTGGTTGAATATGCCTCCCAATTACGCATTGGTTCATTCGTTCCTATCCATTCGTTATTTGTGGTGCGCATTTTCGCTTTCCAAAATTCCATCAGATAGATCACTAGTGCTCACGGTCCTCGTTGGTTAACTAGAAACTGTTTCGCGATGCGTGCATTGGTGACATCAGACTCCGTCATTCAAACAACGCATATAGATTGATGTCTGAACAATTAGAATCGTTCCGCTACGGGAAACCTTGAATACCTCGTAATTCCACTAGGGCTTTACCCCTTGGGGTGGAGGAATGATGTAAAAGAAACTATCAGTCCTATCAGTCACTGAATTCAATAAGCTGTTTCATTGGCGAAAGATACGTCAGGAGTTCTCGATGATCTGCCCGTGATGAACAAAGCCGGATAACAAAAATAGATGAGATGTATTTAGAGGAATGGATCGGTAGAATAAATGACAGGCGCTGTAGTATAGATCTGTTGCTCTTACGCATTATTTAGCCCGTTTGATTTCTTACAGCCAACTAGTCCCTGCTTTTGTGAGCCTTTTTTTCATTTGGTGTCGCATATACCATTAGCGAATTCTCGGTGATTAAAATTGCTGACCTGAGTTTTTCTGTTCACTATGATTCAGTGATTACAGAACCCCTTCTAGTTCCACAGAATTCGGAGCACATGCATGCAAACGTTTCGGTCCTTGAGTTGATGATCGCCACATAACTAGTGAATGCGATCGATAGAATACGGGCAAACTTTTTCTGAAAGAAAAATTGTACAGACTAACTCCACGCAGGACTCATGCACCCTGAACCACTTGACCAAAGCCGTCCATTTTCCCCTTAAACATTCCTGAACCAATCGTCGGAAGACAGGTGCGATTAGACGCCTGAAGTTAATAATTTTCCTAGGATTTATATGATTAAATGACGAGGTTCTTTCGATTGAGAGCGTGTATTGGTAGCATTGGCTCTCATGAAAGTTGAAAAGAGGGTGCTCTACATAGGACGGATAGCTGCTGATTGAAGTTGAACGGCAACTATGTATGAAGATTTTTCGATGAGATTCTAGAAGAATGGTGAACACATCTGATTTGCGTAGGTCGTTGCAAATAAGTCGGGGATCTCTCGCTTCCTGATGATTTCTCAGTCACACTAAAGCAAGTCATGTCTGCGAATTGTAGTACATCCAATATTGGTTGCAAACAGGTACCGGAATTTCCTGATACTGAGGTGGGATGAAAATGAAGTAGTTGGTCTACTGGGTGAAATCAAACCAAAACTGAGGTCATTGGCCCAGATTGTATTAATCGCCCGACGATCGTGTTGTTCCGAACCTGGCATTTCGTTGATCGCTATAAGTAGATTGCTGGATTTCATTCTTGAAACAGCTCTTTTCTCGTGCGAGGATATCTGCATCGACTTTCTCCCAGGTGGCAGGCTGTCCGACGTCCGCTGTATGTGGACGAAATCGTGCTATTGAGTGAAGATACAGGTAACCTGCAAGCCTTTCTGGATTGTTTGGTGTCAGCTTTGCAACTTCGAAGGGTAAAACATTACTAAAAGACTGGGATGGTCTAGTCCCCAACTTCAGGCTGACTGGGGACGTAATGGAGGAATTAGGTAATTTTTGCTATATAGGCAGCTATCTCATCTGGCGGACGCGTCACAGATGAAGCATTAACACACAACAGGTTGGCGTTTGCCAATTTGAGATTTGTGCCGCCGTCGCGATATCCAGCTGTCCGTCAAGGGTTAAGCGCATGCTGCAGCAGTTCAACCAGTGCTGCAAACGATAAACCGGATGAGCAATGAGTTCAAGCGTCGAGTTCGAGAAGATCGCGGTCGTCCACCGGAACAAGTGGTCGACCTCCATAAATTACTCTGCGGGTACCTTATGCATAGAACGTCAAGTACGAAAACGTATCACGCGTCCTCGGGATTGATCAAATGCGAACTAGTGTTAAAGAGAACGTTCGGATCAGTTCATAAGGTGTATCATAGGCACCAGGTAATGTTGATGTTCTCCAAACATAGATAGTCTTAATTGCTTGAGTGATTGGTTTGGGTTGGAAGCGCAAGGGGAACTAAAGACAGTCTCGATCAGATCCATATTAAAGCAGTAGTAGGTTTCCGACCATAGTCCCTTTGCAGACTGACCACAGAAATGGAAATCCTCATCAGGATTATCGGTAAATTACGGTTAGTTTGCGAATTCATCATCAACTCAAATCTTCCATTTTTGTGATATACCAAATAGTTCGGTTATGGAAGTCTTCAACCGAGTCATAACCCTGGAGGCTATCTATGAGATGAGCGAGGTCAGGTACCCACAGAGATTAGTAGTGCTATATCGTGTGTATTCCAGGTGGGAAACGATCTGCCTGAGTTCCCGGCAACCAAGTGGGTAGCATGCCTATATTCGGTGTCCATATCAAGCTAGAGTGAGTGCTCGTTTTCGGTAGATATTCGAAACCAAGAATCGATACCCACTACTGATTGCTAGATTTTGCGGTTCGTTTGAGTGCTAGTGATTTTGTGTTCAACACGACTTTTCCACCTTCCGTGTGATAGTAACAAGATCAGATCGCCATATCTCTCAACTTTATCCTTACGAGAATAACGGAGTAAAAATATTCTGCCGGTTGAACAGCAATATCCGGGATGACGTTCTAGCGCGCATGCCGAAAGCTCGGTAGGCGATCGAACAACCAAGGAGCAAATGGCTACAGGATTAACCAAGTGCGTCTCCCTCGCTCACGCATATCCACTGAGAGGATCACACTGGGTGACGAGAGAGACGAAAGATTGTAAAACGGACGACAAATCGCATTGTACAACGTTGTCTCTGAACCCGTGGTCGTTACTAAGAGACCTGACAATTGTGAAGCTTGCTAATCTCGAAAATCGTTAGAGGTTATCAAACTGTGATTCAGACCCGTTGAATGTACACATTGCAATAAATTATCAATCCTTTGGCTGCCCTTTCCAACGAAGCGCGATTTTACCGTTTTTTCAAGTTACACGAACGACTTCAACTTATAATATAGAGATGACCCTTTAAACCGGCAGTTGCGCATGTAGATATCAAGCACACGGCTATAATGGTATGGTATCTCAGATGATTATCGACAGGTACGATGCATACTCAGGTTGGCAAGAGATCAGAAATTCAGCAGAATCAAGCTAGAGTATGCGTTGTCAGGCTTCATGAATTACTATAAGGACGTATGAATTCAAAAGCGGCCGTTACACGTTAAACAGGAGGAATTCAATGACCAACAGAGTGAAGTGTACAACATATTGATAAGGACTGGGTGAGGGAACTGGGTTTATTCGAGCTTGCTCTTCGATGCGTATTTCTCCGGAATAGGGCATTGTGCTCAAACTTGATCACCATACTTTTTCACACTGAAATTAGAGGAAAAATTGAAATTACGAACCGATCGAATGAAATAGGAGCAGAATATACAAAGATATACTTACCACATCTGTAGAAGAAATTGTGCATTTTGAATTTGTTCCGGGGTACCGGTGATGGTTATAATTCGATCTTCTACACCAGGTTCTTGTCGACTGATTTTGATATCTGCATTGGATTCTTGTCGGACTTGATTGATGCGAACACCAGAACGCCCCATGATGGCACCGATCATCTGAACGAGGAATTCAATTACAAGTGAACTTTTTATCTTTATCTTTACTGGAATCTAACGAAAGAATATGCTGCTGAAACAACGAATGCTCGTCGAATTCCATTAACCATCACAATTACGGTCGATGATTTTACAATGAATTTACTGATAGATGATCGAAACAAACTGTTCTCAGCAAAAAAAATATGAGGCGCGTCTTGGTCAGCGTGATACTCCGTTACCAAGACACCAGTGTAGCGACAACTAGCTTTAATCGGAACGTTCACAAGGGGCTCTATAATAACATCTTTCGTCGAAAAATCGAATATCGGTTCAATCATTTCGGCGCATATCTCTTAAATGCATTTCAGGATGGCAAACCAATAATTTTTCAAGGGATCATATTTGTTAAATTCACGGTTCTGTTCCGAGATGGATCTTCATTGATCTGTCACCCTTCAACATTCATCACGCTCATTAGTAGGTGTTAAGCACCTCGCTTAGCTCTTGTTGAAATCATCAGTATCATTGTACAGTGAAATACAGTAAGGTGAACTTTACTGATCACTGCCAAACTCACATAGGACTTTGCAAAAAAATTGTTTATGGTGGACACGGTATGAGCTTATTGTAAAGATGGGGGAAAAGCACTAAGTTGAACTGGGCAGATACACTTTATCTAATATTCCAACTTGGTAAAAAGAAAATCAATGCCATCGGCTCGTTGCAGTCTTCTTGAGCGTCCCAAACCACTCAGTTCGAGAGTTTCTCTTCACCCAGTCCAGTAGTGACCTGCACTTCCTCTTGCATCATCTACACATGTTCGCTTTCAATTCTGACATCAAATGCAAATAGGGTCCGATCGGTATGCGACTGTAAGTTTTTGTAGTACACATATTTGTGTGACGAACAACAGACCGGGCGAAATCCTCAGTCACGTAGACCAGTTGTAGAGTCACGGAGACTATTGCCTCATATTCGGGGATTGGAACCACATAGGGGCCATATGTTCAGGTCTGGTATTGATCAGGACGACAACAAACCTGACAAACCAAAGTTGCGCGGTGGTGACAGGGCACGAACCTAGGACCGCAAATTCCAAAGGACGCCGGTGACAGCGAGTGAACCACTGCGTTATCACCACGATCACAGTATGTCTTACCTGTTGAGTTGGAAATGTTGCGATAGCCAATTATACCCAATCACAGGATTTCCATCTAGGGTTACTAAATCGCTCACTCAATCCAACTAAAATCCAGATAAGGTAACCAAAAACTGTTGAAAACCTACAGGGGGATAGCATATATAATCAATTTCATGCTGTCGCACCCCTTGGGAATTCGAGAAAGTGGGTAAATCGTATGAACTGTGACACAGCAGAGTAAACAGTAAAAGATGCTAATAAGTAGTATAAAAATCGGTTGACAGTTGTGAAAAATTAACCCGTTAGTTGATCTTAATGTTTGTAATTATAAATTGATTATTTATAAAGGAATTAAGATCTACCGTCCTGCGTATGTCATATGTATCGAAGAAATTAAAATCTTTCATGATGCCCTTAGCTTAATATCGTTACACTGCATGTGGCATTCAGTCCTCTTCAGTTCTGTCTGGTTGTCCCGAAACTACCTACCTTTCCTCAAATAGGCGTTTTCTGAAACAATTATCGCATAATAATTTTGGATATTCCTCCATTCTGTTGCAATGTGAGGCTAAACACAGAATTCATTATGTGACGTCCACCACCGTATACAGCTCTTTCAGCTATAAAAATCATTATTAACCAATTCAAGGTGAACCAGTTCGAATACAATAAAAAGGAAAAAAACTTGAAATGAATGAAATATCTGTGACGGAGTATTCTCAGAACATTGACTTTTTTCTCAGATTCAAACTGATTGTTCACTGTCTAATCTAGTTATAATTGTCTATTGAAAAATTTGTATCATTACCGTCGGTAGACATCTATTCGACCATTTGCCTCGGTTGTTATCAGTGTATGTCAAAACCGATTGATGCATTCATCATGACCGTTGTTGGTCGGACTAGGTTCCATGTGATTCATAAACCATACCTTTTTCAATTTAAGATTGTCGAGTATCAATCTAAGATGCCATGTTGCTATGTAGATGGTACGTAAGTCCGATTAGTACATTGGTTCACATTGTTTTGTACTTTGTGATAATCTTGTTCATGTTCACGTTCAGTCCACCCGTGTGATAAAGGCACGCCTCATCATCATCATCATCGTACAGCGAAATACAGTGAAGCGAACTTCACTGATCGCTGCCAAACTCACAATGCATACAAGGTTACTGGTAAAATTTAAGGTGGACAGGGGTTGGATCTATTTTGAGGAAGGGAGAAGATGATAGACTATGGTCAACACACAGAGTACGCAATTGAACTCTGCATACATACTGTTCCAAGCATTCTGACCTGATAAGAAACGACAACAAGAACGCCACTGCTGCCGGATCGCCG
>UZAN01047905.1:11930-25285 GCA_900618425.1 Echinostoma caproni | reverse complement strand
ACTGACTTGACAAAGGCCTTCCAAGAAGGTCGAAACGTTGTCACCGAAATTTTGTGTTTTGATACTCACGCTNTAAAACAAACCTGATTCTATTGTTACCATGAGCACAACGCCCAAATTTTTCGAAATGATCCGGAACACCTATGGATTATTAACTGTGCAACATAAGGTTCTTTTACCTAATGGCTCGTTTATCCTTCCACTGTGCGTTTTTTCTGTATGCCATGAATTTTGGCACATGGTACAACGTACAAGGCAAATGATGACAATTTCGGCAATCACTTTCAGAAAGCTTGCACGAATTTCCTAAATGGTCTCTGATGGGAGAACTGGAAATATTTACTTGAAAATGTGGAAATGTACCTAATAGGCTGATCATAAAACCATTGTGCCGAAACTCGATGGAAGATTCAAGCACCTTAGATATAAAAGTGAATTCGATAGTAAATCAACGATGCGCATAAATGTGTCGTCTTAGTGGTTGACTAATGCTAGTGTGTTGACATCAACAGAAGCTAAATTTATCACATAAATAAACGCAATCCTTCAGTAAAGGAGCCATTCTTGAGGAGGATAGAAGTGAACCGAATAAGGCAAAGCAAGACGACGATCCTTGAAACTGAATAAAGGCTGCAAATAACCACTATTAAGAATAGTTTGCATCAATTCGTTGGAATTTCCATCTGCTTTGGTCCAATTAAACATGACTAAATTTCAAATGAACACGAAACCAACTGATACGAGGCCACCCTTGAACACCAAACACATGAAGGTCAGTAGTGCTTTCGTCAGTGGATTGGAATTATACTGACCATCGTCTTAGTATTCGGTTTAGTTTGCTAAAGAATGCGCTCACCGATCATTATTTCCGCAACCTCGGTTTATATGAATTCTTTATCTGCTTGAACTTTCTCTCAACATTCCAATCTTCATTCTGCTCTTTTATATAAATGGGCGGCCAAAAGACAGCAACCGAAACTGAAACTGGTGCGCACTGACAGTCGATGAGAATTTTCAACTGTTAGATATTGGTAGTTGTGTATTATTACTCGATGGATCATCATCGGTAGATGCATCAACCTGGAAGTTCTTCTTTTATGATAAAATTTCTGCGGTTTGCCGTGTTCTTCCCAATTCAGCAACACCTAATTGTTCCTCTACTTATCATCTTTATTTGATTCCTCCTCAGGTATCCACTTGGAAGCAATCGTGTTTCGTATCGGCTGGCGATCGTAGCTTAGCCTTTTGGCATCCGACGAACGGACTTGGACAAATCAGCCCAGTGGTTCGCATGACGGAACATTGTAGCCCTTACATTTTGTCCTCAACAAACGGCCTGGATTCGGATCTAATTGGTTTACAATCAGGGGATTCGGGGAATCGAACCTCTCCAGGAATTTTGGCTATTAGTCAATTTACCAGCTATCGTGATAATCTGATTGTTTGTGGTCCGGCGTCGACCACCACAGACACGGGTTTGTCTTCTTCAAACCAAACCCCTGGAACCTCTGGATCAACGGCTGGGCATGATCTGTTCGGTGTATATCGACCAACGGTCGATGGTACACCGCGTTTCACTCCACTTGGTCGGGTCTCGTCCAGTGTGATTCGGGGTCGAATCACGGCTCTGGCGAGTCTCCCAGAAAGTGGTTTACTGTTGTTAGGCGATACACACGGTCACCTGAGTTTGATTTACTGATCTGAGCCGATTGATGTTAATTTCACATATGGCGCATTCCAATGTGTTTGAAATCCGGATATCTCGAGTAATCATGACGGATTCATTCAGGTCCATTTACCAGTGTCTGGTATAAATCAAATCTCCCTCGTTCATCTCATTCGCATCACTCGAATTCTCCGATCACTTTAATCTACCCCAACTTTGACCCCTTTATCTTTTCAAATGCTTTTTTTACTTTTTTCTCGGTTTTCCTATTTCCTATTTGCCTTATTTAATAATTTGTGTTTAATAGTTCACTCTCTCGGTCTCCCTCACCACGCTGGCATTTCATCTTTATGGATTGGCTAATATCGTTGAACGACGGTTCGATTGAACGGTGTTTTTTCCCCTGCCCTCCGACCTCGTACCTTTAACCTCACACCGATTCAGATGGATTTGTTTTACAACCGTGGTACTGTGCACCAATAAAAGCATACGATTATTTTGTTATTTTGTTTTCATTTATGCTCTTTTTCATACTGTAAGTAGTTGACTCATGTGTGTTGTATGCATGTATGCATGCTCGCTTACATGCACGTACCTAGTGTATTAAGTTTCTCCTTTTATCAGGTTCGTGCTGGGTCAGTATCCTTTTATTTTGTGTCCCGTTTAACCAAATTCTGATAGTTACAGTTAAACGGGAAATACAAGGTTACTCCCCTTGAGTTTTTCAGGTCATTCGACGAAGATGCAGGTAGATCATAAATTCTATTTCATGAGGTAAGCTCTATCCTGGTGGTGTTGGATACCCACTTCTATCCGCTAAATTTACACCAGGATAACAGGACTAGATTTATTTTGCACGATCACCGACGTACCTCCAATTTCGGGTTTGGCATCTCATTAGGTTTCATTTCGTCTGTTCGCCGAGCTTGGCAATTTGTTTGCAAACGTTTCATCACCAGCCGGGGTAACATCATCAGTGTTTGTCAGCACTGATGATTTGCTACCTGGTGTCGTCCAGAGAGACAGAGAGAGAAATGTTCTTAAACAATCGGCTGCACATGGACTAAGTGATTGTTTACTGATCAAATCATCTTGCGTCATTTGTTCGAGTTTCGTCATACTGCATCGATCACTGTGTCAAATTTTAAATAGCGTTTGCCCCAGTTCATCTCAAGGTCTTTTTCAACTTCCTTCTTTGTCTCAGGTTCATGCTAGCCTTTTAAAGTCCAATGCACTTAGTCGAGCAAAGCAGGTTATTCGGAATCAGCAGGGATAACTATCAATCAGACTGAGCGTCGCAGTTTCTTTCCATTTTCTTTCTGAGAAAGCCCGAACTGATCTGCGAAATGCTGCTATTGGGTGGGTAGTTAGTTATGGTCCTCAGTACACTATAGGCATCGTTCCCTCACGAGGAGGTGCACTTTGACGTGGTGTGATAGCTTGCGTGCCTCCGGGACCCTACGAGCTACACAGGATGGCTATCCACACCCATAGGTCCAATCATGCCTGAGGTCAATGGGTAGACGCCACCGGAAGATCACTCTCACGAGGCAAACTGCTTGGGCACTTCCTGGATTCCTTCTATCCACACCCGCCTTTCGAGAGGTCAATCTGGCAAATAAACACTGAGGGGCAGTTTACCAGTCAAAAATCTCCCGCTGGATGGACGTGGGAGCGGGGTACCTGGGGCTTCCTCGCGACGGTGGGAGAAGTCTTCATACTTCATTAAACAGCTGCCACCCACCCAAGCTGGGCAACCCCAGCGAAAAGGCGCTGTCCACTCCACGTTCCGCCTATCTCATATAGTGTCTGAGGCTAATTGCCGATCCCGAAAAGCGGACCGACAATCAACGCAGCAGCGAACACAATTAATCGAAATTCAAAGGTTTTGCGTAACAGGTGTCCGGAAGCTCCCACATGGGTGCTCCGTTCACGCCCCAGCGCTGGATTTGCGCCCCACTGTCTTGTGGGTGAGACTTTCGAGTCAAGGGTTCCCAAAGAAAACTCCCCTCGTCGTTGTAAACTTCCGCGAAGTATGCCCTTCCCAAAACTTTTAGTTACTCATTTTGAAATGCATGTTCCCATCTGTCTAGTCCTCGATCCCAAATAATCCCAAATGCTTCCAGCTTAAGAGATCTTTCAGAAATCATTCAGCGTTCAACTAATGAAGCCAACCACTCAGAGGCTGTCGGATGTACGAAACCAAAATCTCCTTTCCACTTAGCTCCACTGAATGTCCACACACTCCACCAGATCGGTCTACAAGCTGCCTTAGCTGGAACCCTTGAAACCTTCCATTTAGATGTATGCCGTGTCTCCGAAACACGCACACAAGACTGTACTTCAATCGTCTCCTTGCGTTCTCCAGATCCAACCTCTGCCTCGCTTCACTCTCCGTGTGTCAGGTGATGTGACTGCCGAGTCAACAGCTACAGAACGAGGCGTCGATGCATATTCGGCGTATCCGCTCATGCAGTATGCCAGAAGTCATGTTATAGCAAAATACAATGCGGCCACATACACTGATCACTGCCGAACCCGCAATACATACCGTTTCGAGCATTCTGACGTGATAAGAAACGACAACAAGAACGCCACTGCTGTCCGTTCGCTACCATATCCTTCAATGTCTCCAACCAACCGGTTGTGGAGTCTTTCGGAATCGAACCTGGAAGGCGCGTGACACCTACTCGACCCAATGTCTGTGTGCATTTCTTCATGCCTCATCTCCAAGTCATCGGTTGACATCCACGTGGTTTCCTCCAGCGCGGATTAGCTACAGTGAAAAAAGTAAGGTGCGGCAGACGACAGCTGGGCATACGCAATACATGTCCTAGCCAGCGAAGTCTACTAATCTGAATTCGGTGTGCAAGCAGGCGTATTCCTACCTGAAAGATTCCTAAACACACGACAGCTTACCTCCACGTGACTAACCCATTCGCTCCATCCAACGTAGGCTAAACTTTGGTAATCGAAAACCTCCAGTCGATGGATATCTTCTACTCGCAACTTCAGGGTCTCACAACCATAAAGCAGAACGGAATGAATGCTAGCACAATATACACGACTTTTCAACTTCAGTGAAATATCGCGTCTATGCCAAATGTGTTTCAGTCCTGCACATGCTGCTCGAGCCTTGGAAATGCGGGCAGTTATCTCCTTTGCTGCGCTACCGTCATTGGTCATGCAACCACCTAGGTAGGAAAAGTAATCCATCGTAACTAATTCCCGGTCATATAGTTTCAGAGTGGGAGTAGAAGAAGCTCAGTCCTGCAGCATCACTTTGTACTTTGAGGGTTCAAAGCACATACCGAATGTGGAAACAGCACTTGTTAGTCTATCAAGTATGCTTCGCGCTACCTCCGTGCATTCGAACAGAAAGACTATGTCAATGGCGTACTCTGAATCGCACAGCTTTTCTCCACCTGTCCATTCAATACCTACGTTTTGGAGTCCACTTAGTGCGTTCTCCAGTATGCAACGGGAACGGCGAGAAGGTACTCTTCACGAACGCCGCCGCTCGTGACGAACGGCCCACTTAGATTGTTTAAAACCTTTGCACGACCGGAGGTCTTTCAGTAGGTAACGTACTTCTGGAGCATCCGCTTTCCAAAAAGCGAGTCCATGAGAGCTTCGCGGTCAACTGAGTCGGAGGCTCCTTTCAGGTCAAAGCACACTGCGATCGTTGGTTGATGGTGGGTGGTGGTGACGCAGCTCAAGGATCTGACGCAACGTAGAAATTTGATCCGTCCACGACCAGGCCGGAATCCGGCTTGCTGTTCGCCGATCTCTCTCAAAGAAGTCAGATGTCGGAATATGGCCGAGGCCAACGCTTTGGTGACGATCGGGATCAAACTGATCCCCATGGTGATTTTTGCAATCGTTGCGAAATCCTTGCTTGAAAATGGGAACGATCAGTGATTCACCTCAAGATGAAGGAATGTAATTTAGCTTCCAAATTTGCGCAGTGTGGTATTGATGGAGCTTGAGAGGTTATTACCTCTATCTGGATGAGAGTGGGAGGGAGCTCATCAGGTTCTGCTGCCTATCCTCGCTTAAGAGCATGAATGCAAGACCGAACTTCTGCTTCCGTTGGAGGATCACATGACACTGCCCACAGAGCTTCAGTTGATGGAGCATCCTGGTTAGCACTAGGGTAACTGAACTGTTCGCTGATTCATTCTGTCCAGCGATCGATTCGTTGATCCCCATTGTGGATAGCTGGTCCCCTCTTATCGCAGGCTGTGTCACTAACTGCAGTTCGCCAATCTCCCATATTGCGTATCAGTCGGAACAGTGTTTGACTAGTCCCTGATGCAGCGGCTACTTCCATTTCAATGTGTTGTTGCCCACCAGTTCTAACGGTCCTTCTGCACGCATTTCATAAGCGGACGTTGTAGATGCCACCTAACTCTATTCTGATCCTGACAGGTCGGGATTTGTCGTTCTTGCTCCATCAAATCTCCTGAGATATACAATTTCTCCGACGGGTTTGGGGTCTACACCCGCAAGCGAAATGCGTTGCTCGCCTAGTTTGATACCCCTGCTGATCTACATCACCACATTGAGGCGCGCTTAGCTCATGCATTAGCTCTGATTCATAGCGCACACGGACTCCCGGAACAGATACTCGACGATAAGGTGCGCGAGTTTGTTCAATTCATCGCCGGTCAGGCTGTCGGAGAGTGAACTGCATGAAAACTAATGCGTGGTCAAACCCAATGCAGTTGGTCCAATAGAACCTGCAATTATCCACGGAGCCACGTCAACGGTAACTTACTGCTATGCGATCGATTTGAGTTAGCGTACCAGTTGAACTGGAATGCCACGTTGCCGTCCGTTGAGAGCTGTGTCGGAAGTTGTTGCTAGATAGGAACAGATGATGGTCTGCGCAGAACTGAAGAAGTCGAGCACCGTTATCTATTCGTTGGCTGGACAGAGCACAACTACTGCCTAGGCAAGTTTCTGATGCGTCCAGTTTTCCAATCTAAGTCACCTGAAAGTACAACTATGTCGTAGCTTCGACTCCTCCGAATGGGATCGGTGAGTTCATCGCAGAAAACGTCCGTTTGTGTATCAGAACTGCAATTGGTCGGTTCGTATGCCGTTACGATGAACAAATAATTTTTGGTGTTGCTTCTCTTCCGGATGCTGATTAACCCGTGGAGACGCACTGCATACAAACAACTGTTGACGTGGATCCAATCGATAAGAGAAGAATCCACTCTGTGGCGCAGTACAATCACTATTCCGCGTTGGCCTACTGAACGAGCTTCGTCGTCCCCTGATGTACGAAAAACGTATCTCGAAGACAAATCTAGTGCGCTCAAGTGGCTTATATTAGTGGGATCCTGGATTCAAGCCTCCGGCACGCAGGAAATATCGATACCTAAGGATTCCATTTTAGCTGTAAGACCAGCTTGTTCTGCTTTACTAGGATACGTAGCAGCCATATGATAGGACGGGCATCCCTGATCTGATCAACTGTTATCTTAATAAGGTCGCATATAAACACTTTGACCTCCACCGTCAACCACAACTCCCGTCCACGGCTCCGAAAAACGGAAGTATATACCACCAGTCACATCCCCGAAAACCACTCGACAAACGGGATAAATCAGGTTAAAGGTGACCGAAGCCTAAATCCTTGAACCAAATGGCGTACGATATGAGAGAACAGTCACTCTCAAGTGGACGAACGAGATCTACTGTGAGTTCTGAGGGCCACAAACGAAATCTAGCAAACTAACGGTAGTCCATGAATCCCTAAGATTTATTCACGTCCATCGAGTAGCGAACGAACTTTAACGAAGCCAAGAAAATTCAAACACAAGAACACTAATGGCAAGCAGTCTACACTTAGCTATGAAAAGCTAGAGGCTCATCGATTACCTGTCGTGTTCCTAAGTGTTTTACACCCACGGGTTAAGGAAACCTTAAAAACCTAGCCTTTGAAATAAGAGAAAGCCATTTTAAAATAATCTTTTAGAACTGCGCGCCAAACAAATCATGGTGATAATAAAGAAGAGTGCATGATTTTCTGGTGGGTAGAACATACAGGTTGTTCAAGCCAAAGCAGGTAAATTTGATGGGAGAATTCATATTCGGAGCCTTCGGCTAGCCAAAACCTGACCTACGAGACAGCCAGGCGGTATGTGAGAACCGTAAGCCATTGGGGGTCTGGTGTCCAGTTCATCGGATCATACACCCTTTGGACGGGGTCAAACATTTAAGGTGAACAATACACCAGCATGCAAAATCGAGTCGGTGGCCACTGTTTAAACCAGGAAGATATGGGTGTGGTTTTTACGACTCTTTGCGGTTGACGTGAAACGGTTTATAGTCAAGGGTGAATTTCAAACGCTTCACTGACATGGGAATCGCAGCGAATGTCGGCATTTTGTCCTTTCCTTTGGTGGGAAAACAACTCCACCACGGAACGGCAGTGATTAGGCAATCCTCGCCACGGGCTATTTGAGACACCTAGCCGTATGGTAATATTTCGCGAGGTGCAAGGAAAAGTTGACAAACAATAAACGGAGACATCCATTCAGATTATACTGAGGATTTCAGTTTCAGTTTCCAAACGACTAGTGGGTCGATATTCTCGAAGGTTTATAAGAAGGATGACGTCTGACCCGGTTGAGGTAGTGAAGACCACATTTTCACTGCACATGAAGAGACTGAGAGCCCGAGAAATGTGATCAGTTCAAATTGGACGTGATAGGTTTGAATAGGACGGACGACTGAAATGATCTTGACCGACGAGAAAACTCGACAGAATTCTGCACATGCGTCACTTTCAGTTCTGTAGTCAGTCTACAGTCGTGCAGACGATCCGCAGACAGTCAGATGGTCTAGAAAGTTTGAAAAGCCATCAATGAGGCAGATAAACCAGTTTCAGTCCCATCACCACGACACTGCATCTTGACGTGGTGTGATGACTTGCGCGCCACAATGACCTTGATCGCTCCTCAGCCGCAGATCCATTCATGCCTGAAAGGTCAACGGTTAGAGGCCAAACGAAGATCAGTCTCACAAAGCCAGCTGCTTTGCTACCTACTGTATTCCTTCTATTCACACTCGCCTCTGGAGAGGCCAATCCAGTAAATAAACACGCTGAGTGACAGATTTTTGCTAGATGGACGTGGGAGCGGGATACCTAGGGCTTCCTCTCGATGGTGGGAGAAGTCTTCGCACTTCATTAAACAGCTACCGCCCACCCAAGCTGGACAGCCCCCAGCCAAAAGGTGTTGTCCCGTCCACATTCCGCTTATCTCATAGGGTGCATGAGGCTCAGGACCGATCCCGAAAAGTGGACCGATTATCAACGCGAACAACACACTGAACCGAAACCCGAAGGCCTTGCGCGGCAGATCTACAGATGCTCCCACACGGGTGCTTCGTTCGTGCCCCCGACAAGATTTACGCCCCACTGCCTTAGGGGACAGGTTTTGAATCAAAGGCTCCGGTTAGGGTTCCCAAAGAAAAACCCCTTCTTCGGTGCCGTGGACCTAAGTCTTAGGTACTCAGTTGGAGAAATGTCTTCCTCAACTGTCTATTTCCTCTTCTCACTCCCATATCTTAGGAGATGCATTCTGTTTGCGCCACCCATGGGATACCACTCAGAGTTGAACTAATGAGGCCAACCACTCAGAGGCTGTCAGATGTACGAAACTAAAATCTCCTTTTCACTTAGCTCCACTGAATGTCCGCACACTCCACCAGATCGGTCTACAAGCTGCCCTAGCTAGAACCCTTGAAACCTTCCATTTAGATGTATGCCGTGTCTCCGAAACACGCACACAAGATCTTACTTCAATCATCTCCCTGCGTTCTCCAGATCCAACCTCTACCTCGCGCTTCACTCTCCGTGCGTCAGGCGATTTGACATCCGAAGCTCGAAGTGTTGCTAGTGTTGGGATTGCGCTGAGTTTCAAGGCCGAGCGTTCACTTCTCAATTGGATCCCGGTTAACAGCCGACTTTGCGCCGTACGTCTGGATGGTTCAGTACGAGTCAATAGCTACAGAATGAAGCGTCGATACTTATTCGTCGTATCCGCGTATGCACCGACAGACTGCAGTTCGCCAGAAGTGAAGGATGAATTCTACAAGGACCTCTATCAACTGCTCCGAAGTGCTCGGTCAACGGACATCGTGATAGTCACCGAAGACTTCAATGCTCAAGTGGGATCCCTGGACGAATCATAAAGGCTACTTGGTGCTTCACATGCAATCCCAGCCAGCAGGACTGACAACGGAGAACGTCTACTCCAACTTTGTGCTGACCACGGAATATATCTGTCAAGCACAAACTTCTCGCACAAAAAACGGCACCGCCAACTTCTCCACAGCGCTGGACTCAAACCGACCACATTGCCATCAGCCACCGCTGATCCATTGAAGACCCATTGAAGACTGCCACTCATACTGGTCAACACCCGTGGACATGGACCATACTCTGCTACGGGCGAAATTCTCTCTACGCCTAGAAAACAACCGCAGAAAAGTCACCGAAACCGGATGCCCTAGATACAATGTCAGCAATGGTTGCAAATCGGCCTTCGAAGCGGAACTATCAGATCGTCTCTCAGCTCAACTATCAGCCGGAGGACTCAGTGAGCACTGGACGGCAATCAAGGAAGCAATCCAAATGTCAATCGAAACAACAGCAAATTCTGACTCACGATCGAATAAAAAACGATGGATCTCCCCGACTTCGGTTGCCCTGATAGACGCTCGAAAAGCCATTCCTCCGGATTCCAAATACGACAAAGCGCGCAAATCCCTTAAACGCCAGCTCATCAAGAGTCTGAGGAATGACCACGAGAAGTGGTGGGTAAGAAAGTGTAGAGACATGGAGAAGGCTGCGGCTATCGGTAATAGTCGCAATCTTTTCCGATTAATTAAGAGTACAGGCCCCAGGAAAGCGGGCGTAAGTGAGGTAATTAAGGAGTCCGACGGCACACTGATCCATATTCAGCAACGCCGACTAGATCGATGAGCAGAACATTTTAAGACTCAGTTCAGCTGACTTCCATCAGCACAGAACTTCGCGACACCCGATTCAACTGTGCAAATACTGCCATATGATATCAGTCCTCCACCTGAAATAGAGGTTACCTGAGAAATAAGCTATCTCAAAAGGTGTAAGGCTTCCGGCCCCGACGGGCTGTCCCCATCGGCTTTTAAGGATGGAGGTTTAGCCTTGGTTTTGAAGTTAACAAAACTCCTGGGTTCAGTGTGGGAGAGAGAACAGGTTCCAACGGAATGGTGTGAATCGGTGATCACACCAATTTACGAAAAAGGTGACAGGTTCTCTTGTGAAAACCACAAAGGAATTAGTTTAATCAACATCGTCTCTAAATTTCTCGCTGGTATTATACTTCGGCGATTATCTGCCGCACGTGAACGATGTACGCATAGGAACCAGGCTGGTTTTTTACCTGGTCGAGATTGTATGGACCACATCTTCACTCTTCGTCTAATTCTAAAACACGGTCATTTCTTTCGCAGACCCACCATTTCCATCTTCCTCGATCTGAAATGGGTTTTCGACTCAGTTGGCCGCTCCAAACTTTGACACTGCTTTTCTCTCAAGGTTTTGGCAGAGAAGTTGTTTTGAATACTACAATCCCTATACAATAATGGCCGAAGCCGAGTGCAAGCTGACGGTACTTTTTCACCCGAGTTCGACAGGTTGCCCATTTTTGCCATTTCTATTGAACTTCGTCATGGATTCAATTCTTTAAACAACCCTATCTTCCTGCGAGGATAGCGGTATCGATTTACTCGGAGGCAGACTGTCTGCTCTAGAGTATACAGACGCCATTGTACGACTGAGTGAAGATCCATGTCAGTTGCAAGCCTTTGTTGATTGATGGAGTGATAATGTAGCCATGTTTTCTATGCGTTTTGCATCTTAAAAGTATAAAATGTTGTTACAAGATTGGGTTGGTCCAGCCGCCCACCTCACCGTGGCTGTGGAAGTAGTAGAGGAAATGGACGAGTTTTGCTATCTCGGCAGATATATCTCACCCGGTGGAAGCATCATACATGCATTGTAGGCGCCATCGCTACATCCGGCTGTCCGTGAAGGATCGAGTGTATGCTGCAGCAGTTAGGCCATAACTGCTCTACAGTGCATAGACTTGGCCACTACGGGAACAGGATTAAAATAGATTGTCGGTGTCCTTTCTCTTCATTTGCTATATATATCTTTGTTATATATCTGATTATGGAAGCAGCCCCTTTTCCTTGTGCGGGGATAGCAGCGTCGATTTACTCCCAGGTGGCACACTGTCTGATTTATAGTATGCAGACGACATTGTGCTACTGAGTGAAGATTCAGTTGCAAGTTGCAAGCTTTTCTGGATAGTTTGGGTGCTAATGTAGCCATGTTCGGTATGCGTTTTGCACCGTTTAAATGTGAAACGCTGCTCCAAGATTGGGTTGGCACAGTCCCCAGCCTCAGTCTGACCGGGGAAGTAGTAGAGGAAGTTGACAAGTTTATCTGGGCAGCTATATCTCACCTGGCGGACGCAGACAGAAGTGTTGCAAACAGTGGCGCTCATGCATCTACTCATTATTCTTGTAACTTCAGTCTATGAAAATGTGTTATGTTCCGCTTGAATCTGCTCTCAACATTTTAATCATCATTGTGCTGTTTTATCCAAATGGGCAACCAAAGCCGGTGCACGAAAGTGCATGGTTCATCGTTGTAAGAACTGAACTGAACATCCGTAAACCTCCACGTGATTTTCTCCTGTCCGAAGCAGCAACGGCAAATAAGGCGCGCTATGGCCGATGACATCTGGGTAGGGGTATACTGAGATAAAATCGCCTTTTGGATGGTGAAAATCGCCACAATTGGTTGATGATAGGTGACGCCATACGAGGACTCGATGCTATGTAAAATTTTGATCAATAAGCCCGTACTGTTGTTTATGAATATCGGGATTTTTTAAAGATGTCAGACTTCCAAGTATACCAGAGATTGATAGTTTGGTGACTACAGGGATCAAGTACACGGAATGACGGAATAAAGAGGATGACCAAAAATTGTGATCTGAGACAGAGCCAATAACTCATGAGGAAACTATGACTCACGGTAAGCACAACCGGCTGAGACAGAAGAGCAAGAATGGGCTAACTAAATTTGCTATTTTGTCATCGACCAATGAATCACAATGCAGTGAATCAAAACTAAGGCGTAATCTCTCAACAAAGGAGAAGGAGTTCCATAAACTGGCGGGAACCCGTACCGCTCATCTATCTAGCATGAAAGACGACCACTTGCCTAATTCCTGATGCGTTTCAACCAATGGCACACGATCAAACATGGCGAAGAATAATTGGATAAGCGAGGTCAATCGAACCCGGGTCAATTCAAAGCCGATACGCAATCCGATCACGTAGATGCAGTCAATAATTTTGTATAACACTGCACGACGTCCGGTGGCACCGGCAGGAAAACTGACATCATGACGTCCAGCCAAGCGAACAGCCTTAATCAGCAAATCTTGAAGTGAGGAGTCCTGCAATCATAAAATAGGACAATTAGAACTCATTGAACAGTATACAATATTAGAAGTGAAACAACACACACCAAGTGTGCTAATGGTCGTTGAAAGCAACCACTCGATCGGATCTGACGTTTCTCATGTGATGCCAAAAAAATAAGCCCATT
>UZAN01047904.1:8406-25285 GCA_900618425.1 Echinostoma caproni | reverse complement strand
TGCAAATTGTTATTATTGGCGTTATTTTCTCTTTGTGAAGTTATTCAAAATATTCTGTAAAAGTGCTATGAAGCCCCTAATAAAACTTTGACTTTGATTTATTTACCGACCTTTTGTGAACTCAACAAAACCGTGCCCAGGACAACGAAAGTGTGCCGATGAAACTGGCAAAACTGATCCGTACCAGGGTGCCGCGATGATGCAATTTGTTAATTCGTTTCACCTGGATCCAACTGCTATCCCAACTGGAAGATGTGAACTTCAAGCAAAACCTTTGTTGAACATATTTGAGCATACGGCGCGCGAAATGTTACTAAGGTCACCAATTTCCCCCTGTCACCTCCCAATCATCACAAACGTTCCCTTCTTCCCAGTTTCACATTTTGAAATGTTTCTTTTGTATTTATTTTGCACATTCCTCATCTGGTTGGAGGTAGTCCTCACCCACTCTAAATTGTTCCTCCTCCCTCCCTCGCGCGCGTTTCACGCCTTAACCATGGCAACACAGTTGAACAGGAGTATCAGTTCTATACACTCGTTCGGGCTGGTATATGGACACCCGTTTTTTTGTCTGCGAAAAGTGTAACCTAATGCCATCAGCTGCTTCGCAAAAATGCATGCCTCATGGACAAGCACGATCTATCATCACATGGCGAACAGCATGTAGCACCACGGATAAGCCCCTTGGTCCGGGACCCCAAAGGACGCCGTTGAAACCATCCCCGGGTATTTTGGAGTTGCAAGATTGGATTAGATTATTCGATTTTTCAGAGGCGCCGGGTACTCTTAATGGTTTTGGGTGTGGATTTCACTGCGTCGGAACTCGTTAATTGTTCACAGGTTAAAGATATTTACATGCGATGGAAATATTTGTGATAACCCGACAAAGAGCACTGAAGAGCTGTTTCGTTCTGTTTAGGACTCGTCAGCGGTGCGTACTCTTTGTATTTCTGTTTCATTACTCGAAACACGTGAACCTTTGGGATAGAACTTTAAACCCGTACCCCTGAGCTACATGTTCGATGGTCATCACCTTGTGCAAATGGCTAATTCAATTTAGAGTATCAAGCTTGGATTAACCCTTTCGATTGCTCAGAGGCACCAGGCTCTTTTCATAGTCCTTAGTGTTCACGATTCCCGTCCTGACAAGGACAAAAACAGTACGCACTGCTGACAAGTTCCAAACAGGACAAAATAGTTGTTCAATGCTCTTTGTCGGTTATCATAAATAGTTCCATCACATCCCCTTCTATGTTCGCACATTTCAACCGTTTTTACACCCAGATCAAAATGGCTGTGTCAATGTTTCACTCGGCCGAGAGAATGCCATCTTTCGACGGATGAAATGAATATCAGAACTCTCTAGGTTCTGAATACCAGGCTGGTGTGCTGCAAATTTTCAACAAGGGGAATCAAATGCGAAGGTTTGCATTGGTTTGGTGGCAAAATTCTGGCGACCTTGATAGCATTTCACTGATTCAGGAGAAAACTCTCATCAAGCAGTATAAAACAAAATAAACTACAACAAAATATTGAATGGAATATCACATGACCCAAATCAGATGAGAGAGCCATTGTTGATGACTTTCGGATTCACGGGGTCAGATTTCATGTTGTATCAATTAGAAAGTGCAAATATACCCCATTATCACGCAAACAATTGTTTTGATGAAACCATCAAAGTCAATTTCAAAAACCATGGCTGAAGATGAGAAAAAAAACTTGTGAAAAAGCTAAATGTAAACAACTTCGTGTTGTTGAGGCTTCATCAACTGGTTGAATGGAACACACATAGTGGCAAATCAAACAGATCTCGAGAGACATAGGATGTGACTTGGAAATGCGAAGGCGTTTAGAATAAAATGGTGTTATTGTGATAATTGGTACGTGGGCGGGAATATGTGGTTGAGAATGAGTGAGTAGGTAAATGATTGATTGGCCGAATGAATGCGACTTTCATTAGAAAAGCATAGATGTGGTGAAATGGCTTGCTTATGGCAGTTTGAATGAGAGTTTATGAATGGAGGTTGCTTCAACGGGGTATGTTAGTAAATGGCCATGATAAAATCAGTCAGTGTTCTTACAAACTTAGCTCAAAATAGAGATGGGTGTTGTAGACACATGGCTAATGATAGAACTCAGTCGGGCGTGGGTGTCAAGGGCTGCAGCTAGCCACCCTTTCATTGTAACTAGCGAAATGCTTATAGGCCAAAAAGCGTTTCAAATAGCTTCTGTTAAGGAAGCCCTATTCACTTGCTTCCCGTAGCAAGGGTGCGTTTCCGCCAAAGTGAGAGGACGAAAGACCAATATCCCTGGCTGTAACCAGGTCGGTAAACCACTGGCAGTTTACAAATGTGAATTGGCAAAAAACCTTGGTTTTCAACCAACCAACAACAGAAGTACTCACCGCACTCATTCACTCCTCGCTCATTGCTCCGGTAATCACCTGTTCTCAATCCAATCAGGAAGAAGATATTGACACACAGTTTGAAAAATACTTTCCATTTTGTTGATTAAATCATGAATCTTAACATCTTTTCTCAATCTATGTACTTCCTAGATGTAACGGCATTGTTCACAAACGTCCTGTTGGTCAAAATTATCAAATATTTGTGCACATTAATGAAAGATCATCATTTGGACATTGAAATACCACTGGATATCCTCAAGAAATTATTACTTCGATGCCTTTTTGATGTACAACTCATTTTCAACAATCACTTGTACAGACAAACCGATCGAGTAGCTACGAGTTCACCTTTGGGTCGACCTTTGGCTGATATATTCATGGGTATGTTAGAGAACACGAACCTCAAACCGATCATCGAGGAATTGAAAATGTACTGCAGATACATTAGTGATATATTCCTCGTTGCTAATGGAAATGAAAACGAAGACTTGGACGGAATACGGATATCGTTTAACAATGCTCATCGTTCCATGATCTTTACTACTGAAAAAAACAAACTAGCGATTAAATCCCATTTTGAGATGTCTTTATCCATAGAAACCCAGAAGGATCCATCCGAAGGAACGTCCATATGAAACCAACTTGGACAGGACACTACTTTAATTTCAATAGTTTTGCACCAATTAAACAAAAACAAAATTTGATTTATTGTCTAACGAGATGAGCACAGAGAATTTGCATTACTGATACCCTAATCGACGAAATGGAGCAAATAAGAAACAAATAACAAGAGAATGGCTATCCGGATCGCTTCCTCGACAACCATTTAACAGAAACAACGGAGAAAACAGAAGTGAGCACAGTAAACAGAAATGCCTTGTTCCTCTAGTTACCGTACAAGGGTGATAAGACGGCGGCGGATCGGGTCACACGACTAGTCAACCAAACGCTTAGGGAGCATTCATTACGACAGCACTACGTATCAGTTTCTCCGCATCACCAATAGTTCGTTTCCATCTCAGGCTCCATCCATATGTATCTATTTGTTTAATTCCTCCTGTGGAGCGAGCTACATAAGCCAGACAACAAGACAATTGTCAAAGAGAATACAGGAACACCATCTTCGATGGTTAGCACACAAAGAAACCAGAACAGCGAGAAGCGCGGTATGCCAACACCTACTCGAAAGTAATAGTCAAGTGGACATACGTCGCCTGTTCAGAACCGTTTATCGTATTCGACCGGTATCATCTGAATTTGTACGGCTGAAGTTATTGCGATCAAACTGCTTAACCCCCCTTCCCACCACGCAGTCAGAAGTGTTTCGTCCAGAAATTGTCACTACCATAGCCAGTTGCCAAGAGACTAACCGATGCGAGCGTGGCAACTGGAAGAACGTCTTACTCAAGTGGAAGCTCAAGAAAATTGGTAACGCACGTATTATTGCTTTGTACATCGGGTGATATCATCCACCTCGAACAGTATCAAGCAATATTAAATTCTCTACCTATATAAATGTAAATGACCAGTTGACGAATCTATTGAAAAACAACTTTTTTCGCCTGTCGGATTTTACTTTTAATGTACCGGTTCTTTTGGATTCGAGATGTATTGTACAGATTGAAAGCTTGAACGCGTCCAAAGAGCGGTTGTGGACTATCCAAGAAGATTCACGGACGGTGATGGCCATTTGGTTATGTCACCAAATTGGTCCCGGGTCCCGAGTTTGAAACGCTTCACCAGCACCCGTCCTTCCTATTTATTACTTCCCTGCCTTAGCATGGCAGCGGTCTGTTTCCTGAAAAATGACAAAACATTTGTATATTCAATAAACAAAGAAGTAAATAGAGATTTACATTTACTATACCTACCTTGGCATCAGAAACCTGGTAGTATTCCGCATACATGAAAATCGTGAAAATCGTTTTTTTCCATAAATATTATTGTTCACTGATTTGCTTGACACACTGTCTTTCCTCAGACGTGTATAAATAGATAAGCTCTACACTGATAAGCCTCGGGATTTGACGTTTGTGGATATCCAATCTTTGACCGTTTATAGAGGATAGGCACATTGACTCAGTCAGGTGGTGGACAGTTGTCATCTCTCCGGAATTGTTCATCAAAGATCTGCTGTGCAACGGCAATGCATGAATGATTCGGTCGCGCATACTTCTGCTCATACCTAAAAAACAGGTCAATGTGTGGATTCACTGTTTTACGGCTCAGTGTACCTGAATGATCGAGGTCAAGTACATCGTGCATCCTCAACCAATTTTCCTCTCGGTCAATAACCTAAAGTTCCTGGGTAAATTGAGTTCAATAGTCCAGACAGCAAGGAAATCTCCACTTCGATTCCGAAACGCCCACAGTATTTTTAGTTTATTACCGGATAAAAGCTTGATTCAATTGGTTGATTTTCGGCCACCCGAAGAGCGTACGGCAATTTTTCTGGCAGATCCATACGATGAAAGCGATGAATTCATTCAAATTTACCCCGAAAGTTACTCAACTCTAATGTGCGAATAGCGGACTGACATAAATGCATTTTGAACTTGAGGAAATTTTTAGACGGATGTTCACATTGAAGACAATCAGAAGTTTATAACGATCGAGGCCAGTCAATTTCGGTATAATTGAACTGGCTGAAGATCGGTCGGAAGGCGTCCTCGAGTATTCGGACCCTTCAAAACCCTATAGTGACGTATTTGTATCGCCAGTTAAAGTGAATGCTAAGTGTATTGTTCAATAAATCCACCATTGCACAGATACAAAAACCTCTCTGGATGATCAATTCACAGCACATTAAACAATTGTTGATGAAACTCGTGCAACATCACTCTCATTTCGGAAATACATTTCAGTTTGCAAATCATGCATATGTATTAATGGCTATAAATAAAGTGTATTTATTTCTAACTTTACTTCCAACATCTCAGTTCTTAGTTCTTTTCTATCGCCGTTTGAATTAACTCGACCTTGAGTGTCGCGATAAAATGTGCAAATAGTTCGAAATTTACGCTCAGATTTGGAAAATATTTTATGCAAAGCATCATGGATATTCATTCTTTCTAACGAATGATTCCTGTTTCATTGGAGTTAGTATTAAGCGGAACAAACCTTTTTTAAATTGCATATCACGTTTGGATCAGTTTATGGTAAATAAGACAATTAATGAAAATACGGTAGCTTCAACAAGTTGATAAATTATTTGGTTACTCACGCATTGTCCCCAATGCTGAAACAACTGGAAACTTAGCCCAAGAAACATACAAGTTGACTTTCGAAATTTGACCTTGATGTGTGCGGCTTGTTGAGTAAACGTCTTTTAGTGTCAACATGATGAAACCGGGTAAAACACCCATGAGAGTTGGTCATAAAATTGGAGCCGAGATGTAATTTAATCGAGAGGCATATAAATCACAATGATTAAGTTCTTGACTAGTGCAAGTCCTGCATGGTGAGTATAAGCCCAATTTGTTGCACACTCAAGGGAATTTCTCCACCAAGACGTTAATCGAGAGGCAGAAAACCGATCACGTGGAAGCAAGAACATTGTTCAATTGGATCGCAGCGGAGAAATGTTGCACGCAACCAATTTTGAGAATAGTTCGGGTGGATTAGTCGATTTTTCCCTCTGCTACCGTTTGGCTTAATTTAAATACAACTGAGGCCACCTGATATACATCAATATTTAACGTCCAACAAAGCAAAGCAATTACTGATTGTGCCAACGGAATCAACTTATTTTACCCATCCATTTGGCAATGGGTTTATCTCACTGATGGACAATGAGTAATTCAAGATGCAGAAGAAGCTGATTTACTGGCTTGGTCCTCCAATGAACTTCGTCTTACCTGACAAAAGAAGTGAATATCCATGCAGCCTAACAAGTCGGAAGGGAATTAAATACTGAGCCCCTTGGTTGGTTGGTTTACTGTACATACCGATCTGGATATCACAAAATTTCTTGCAATGATAAGGGGTTTTTTGATAACTGTCACTCCAAAATGGATTCGCAAAAGTCAGATCTTTATCAGTTGAAAGTTAGTATGTCTTCTCACTTGAGATATGAAATGCTTCAACTTCATTGATTTTTTCAAAGTGATGCAGATTCAGTAGGGGTCAACTTCAAGATCGAATTCATTTATTTACCACGGAGCAGTTGAAGTTTAAATGTAACCGAAAACTTCTCCCTGTGTTGTAAGATACTACCCATTTGTGAGTAGTACGAAAAATAATGCGATCAGTAGTTTCTTTCAATGACCAAAAATCAACAAAACCGGTTGGAGTTAACTGCTGATGTTCGGTATGATGAACACAAGAATGCGTATCTGATAGTGGATCGTTCCGTCAACTATCCTGTGTGTGTGTGTGCAGGAATTCAGCAGACTTGTTTCAGATGAGATATTTCGCTATATGAATGACAATTTAACCATATCCGGACCGTTATTGGCAATAAACAGCTATCTTCGACCGAACACTGTCTTGTGGAATTATAACACCTGTATCAGAAACAGAAATAAGCTAGCTCCCTCGAGAATGGCCGTCAATGGTCAGGGTGCGGCATATATTCGAGGAAGCTGGCAAATTCTGTTGGATAATCAAATTGGTGGAATCCATGCCAAAGCGACTGTCTCAATTGTTCAAAATTGAAGAAGGGCAAATAGAATATGGAACAGATGAAAGTACAATACCTGTATGAAGCCTATGAGTCATTTAAATGACTAGATTCTAATTATACTTTTACAGTGGCTTTTTTCTTTTACAATTGATTCAACAACAAGCATCGTCAAAATTAATAAATCGTGTATTTTATTGGCATTTAACTAACAGAAGCAAAGACACAGTTAGATATTATTAAGATTGCGAATATGTTTCCTTTGTTGTTGTGGAGCGATACCATGTTGACTCCCATGAACGAGGCTGGAAGAACTGAGCGTTGGGAGAAAACAATGTGCCAAGGTGTTTCACGAGTTTGAACAATACCTGTATTCTAGAATCAATCATGCTAATGCTTAACCGATGACACAACTGGTTTTAGTTATCCAATGACTGGTTACATGATACACACAAACACACAAGTAAAGTGTTCCTGTTGCCTGAGACTTTCTGCTTTTCCATAGATCTATTTCGTGTGTATGTGTGTGTACACCAGATTGCACTAGATTTGTGTCTAGGAGACGACCGTTTGTGAGGCTGCGTATGTTTTTCCGTGCATTCATTTCCTTTGTACACGTGGAGAGGTTTTGGACACATTTTTCCAATTGGTACGCAATAGCAATCGGCTTGGCTGTCATCTAGCTCAATAGGACACCACTTGAAATATCGGACGGAGGTGGAGGGTGAGGTTACCGGTTTCTGTGTGTACGAACCGTAAGGTTAGCGGGTGAATTTCACATCAGACTACGCAATTCAGACAATTGTGCAATGAACTTGTTCTCAAGTACTGAATGCGGTTTCCTCTTTTGAATGCCTTGGTCTTGAATTAGTATCAAATTATGGAATACCAGTAACGATATATTTTAGACCACAACGTATATGATGTGAACTGTGGTGAGTTTGCAATTCCGGTTAAACAAATTGTGAAAAGAAATGACAGATCACTTTCATCAGGTCGCTCGTGGCTGGTTATTCTCTCTGTTGATTCCGGTCGAACCCCGTATTTGTATGTGGATCACACATTTCTTACCCGTGCAAGTGCTTTATAAATCGATTCGATTGAACTATACAAGGTAGCTAATCGAGTTTGTTTTTCTCAGGGCAATTCGGCAGATTTTTAGATGATGACGGTGGTGGTCGTGGTCCGATGGTGACGTCAAAATATTATCATTCCGGGAATGTGTGTTTGAATCGCCCCATCACCACCACCACCACCACCACCACCAAAACCACCAACTGACTTTCCACGTCAGGTGTGTGGAATGGCAGCCGTTCGATTGACCACTTCCCCCTTCCTGAAAACTTTATCTTTTTGAATACAATAAACGGAAGTAAAAATGAAAAGAAGTGAACCCATTCTGTTCCTCACGGACACTAACGACTCCGATGTCCACAAACACCGTTTCATCTAAGAAGTTTCTGAGCAGTATGAATTGGAAATACCTGAATTTGTTAACTGTCCAAGGGTGGTGTCAGTGGTTGAATGAAATCCTCAGGGTCACACTTTGAAGCTGTGTCAATAAAGAACTCGTTGGGGATGACTTGTCTTACTCCGAATAGAGTTTACGTAACAGAAAGAATATGGTTTCTTTATCCTCCCATGCGATATCAGAGAATTTTACTTGGTACAGATACTCAGACGTCCGGGCCAATTGGTATTCAATACACGCTATCAATGACTACAACAGTTTAACATGACTCACGTCATTCTTTTCTTTGTATATCGTGGTGTGTGTGTGTGTGTGTGTGTGAACGAGAGCAGTGCACACTGCCAGGTATAACGAAAGTTAATCTCTTAGGACTTACAATTTTATCCGTATCCCGCACTATACTACTACAAGTATATCAATTTTTCGGCTACTATCCAAGCCTTGAAGAGGAGAAGAGTTACTGTGGTAACACCAGCACAACGCTGAGATGATATTTAAACAAGTGTTCAGCTGGCTACTTGAGTCAACAATTTACGCATCAATCTTGAGTACCAAACAGATCTTGCACCGTCTCTTGGCATTATTGTATTGTACTGTGTACAAAAGTGGTTCGAGCGAACATTCGTGTGAAACAGTACGAGAAAGAAGTGTTATAAAACCTTACACGCCCCATAGGAAACAGATTCGTTCAATTTTTTTATTTTGGTGTCCATATTTGAATAAAAGTGCCTTAGCAAATCGGCAGTCTAAGCGGGATTCGAACCTGAACATGTACGCAACCTACATTTTTGTTTAGCGCACACTCTACCAGCTGAGCGAACATAACACACCATCAGCACTTGGTTTTCATGTCAAAATTGGTCAGTTCGTTGGGTTAAGATTAAATAAACAAACACAATTCAATTTACACTCTTTTGTTTGAAAAGTTGTTTTAAGTCTAACCGTCAGGCTTCTTTTATAGTCAGGTCAACAACACAGAAAAGGCGTGCACGAAAACATTACTGTTCTGAATAAGAACGTCATGATTTTATATTTACAAATATATTTTGAAGCACGTCAAACATAACTGACTTTCTAAGAGAAAAAAAAACATTTATCTCTAATTCCGTGATCGTGAGTACAGAGATGAACCGACAACTCGCTGCAACACGTGACAGCTAAAGCAATGCTTCCCCTAATGGCTCCAAAAGTATTCAACAGTGTCAGATAGATGAGGAAATAATTGTAGAGCACACCCGTCCCAATATATAGTCATCAGTGTTCAATTATCGTATCAATCTACCATTTTCCCTTGGAGTTTCCAAATAATCAATCTCACAGTTTTGGTAGATTTGGTGAAGGTACAACAGTCCGTATCCTAGCAACCGTCTAACTTGTAGCGCGTATAACGATGCACACAGCCCAAGCAAATAATAACCGATAATGCGATCAATCAAGTCGGGCATATGAAATGTTTACAATCTGTCAGTCTTCAGTAAAATGTTCCTAAAATAGTGCAGCATTTTTCTAGAAGCGAGAAGGGAAAAGTTACAATATGCAGATTGAAACAAAGGAAAAGATAAGCTGAAGTTACTACTGGCATGGATTTCAATGATTAAGTAATTTGATGCATACTGTGTAGTGGGAATCAGGTCCATAGCAGAGAGGCCATCTGGATCACTTACTCAGACGTGGTAAATATTCGTCTATGGTCTGTGTGGCTTAACCTGGGACCTCGTCTACAATATGTGTGGTCGACTGATAAGCGTATTTCATAACTGGGGGAACGAGTCCAGGGGATGGTTTTAATCAGACGATTTCACCTAGAGTGCTGACTATCAACAAGCCGTTTGGCCACTACTAATATGATTCCACAAAACGTTGCTCGGTCGAGGATAGTTGTTAATTGTCAATAGTGGCTAGGACATGGCTAAATTGTCATTCAATCAACAAAATATCTCATTTGGAACAAATTTGCAGAATTCCCGCACACACACACACACACCGGATACTGGCTGGAGCGGTTCACTGTCAGATGCGCATTCCTGTATTCATCATACCGAACAGCAACAGTTAACTCCAACAGGTCGTGATCATTTTTGGTCGTTGAAAGAAACCGTTGGTCACATCTTTTTGCATACCACTCACAAGTGAGTATCCCACAACACACCAAATTACTCCAGTTTCGAGGAAGACGTGTCACTCAACGATAGAGGCTGTGTCAATAGGATAATGCCAGATTGCGAACAGAACCAGAAGTAACGGAAATTTTGAGCATCACTTCGGTTTTTCTCACAAATCAATTTGGTTATGAAAAAATGTAGAATATTCGCTCACCGTTCTTTAACTGCATTCGGGAGGTAGTCAGTAGCCGTGGTGCAGTATTAAAGGATCCGGAAAGGGTGATCAGGTCAATAAATGGTAGAAATTCGTACTCTATACGAGTGTAATCTGTGATACCTACTGCGTCATGTGCCGTACTCAACGCGGGATGCGTTTGATGCGGCTCATCATGTTTCAGCATACGGACAATTCTCGTAAAATATTTCTTCCTCGTTGAGTCATGTGTGCGATCGCCTGAACGAGTGTCAGAAATATTCCCATTTGGGATTGATTTCGGAAATGATGAACACCGACGAATAGTAGACCGCTATTTTCTACGTTTTGGCTCTGTATACCGATGTTTGTGGGGATCCATGAATCGCGCCTCGCCCGACCGGTCACCAGGCTTAAACTGCAAACATGTGTTGTTACGTTCAACGTTTTCTCACACAATGAACGTATGTGTTGATATCGGATCACACAGTGAAGAGAGCGGGCGTCGAAGCATCCCACTGGCTTCCGCTTAGAACAAATAGAAAACATATTCACGCATCTCACATCCTACAGGAAGAATTTTAGTGAAGTAAAGTATGTTACAACACCCTAATGATTTCTTGCTATTGTTCTGTTCAGTCGGTGTTCTGTGTCCTATTTGCCGCTCCTTTCCAACATAAAAATGTACACCAAGTGTCAGCTTCATTCGTCTACTGTATTCAATATATAATCTCTGTGGAAGATAAATTACGTCACGTGGCCAACTACAATGTACGGCATTCTACTGAACCAACGCCATAGTACGACAACAGTAAGATAACAAGATGTCAGCTATAGTCAAGCATCCCTTCAGCACTCAGTTTATTGTGAATAGAATCCTCTGAACGCGACTCGTGTTTTTGAGCTACACTGACCGACATTCGGCGATGGTGGTGGTTGAGTGGCAGTATCACTAGATTGTCGCTTGGGAGGAATTCTATTGAAATACTGTCGCCCGTATCTGACTTTCCCCTCGTTATTACGTGTTTGAAGGCAGTATTTTACGTTTTCTCTTCCTTCTTTTGCATAATTATATATATATATGACATATATATACATATACATATAATCATCAGTCTGCTAGCAAGCTTTGTGGCAACACAACAGCAAGAACAACAGAAAATGGGAGGGGGTGAGCTGTGACACAAACAGGGGTCATACAGTAGTACAATAAATGGAAATCAAACAGTTAACCTGAATAACAAGGATGATATGTTTCATTTTTGTTTCACTGCACACTTTTGATACATCTTGTTTTCGTTTGTTTTGTCTGTCTGTTTCTTTTTTTTGCTGGGGCACGGGGTTTCAACAGGCAGACCGTACAACACTGACTGGGCCATATCTCTCAGCGTCTCCTGGTAACAACAATCCTCATCCCTTGGGCCATAACTTGGAAGGTGGGATGCACCAACCGAAGCCATAGCTGAAGCTAGCCTATACCCCTTAAGGAAAACTGTATTATTTATTCAATAAAAGTAAATGGAAAGGAGAAAAAACATACTAATCTGCTCATATTGATAAGAAATTCGGTTTAGCCATCAAGTCATCTTCCGGGGGAATCAGCCACCGACTTGTTGATTACATTTTATACAGGATCATTTTGTTTTGAAAAAAGGAAACAAAACTGATGCATAACCGAATCGAGAGTGTGTTTTGTTTTTCGTTTTTCTTAGTCGGTATCAGTTCAGTCTGTATCGTTCCATTTGGTCATGGAGAACAGATAAAGGCAGGCTGGTATTGAATGTGAACTTCCTCTAATTTGGTCGGGGGACACATCATGTTCACACACTAGGCCAATTCAACTGAAATGCTTGATCCAGTCCTTTTTTGTTCACTCACGTTTGGGCGTATTAAGTGAACGGTGGTTGCCTTGGACATGGCCAGTGCCCAAACTCGGGGTTTGATTATGTGGGCATTTTCTAGTGGTATATGACAGGTAAGGGTAGGACTAGAAATACCCAAAAGCTTTTTATACAAATACATATGTTATAACAGAAAGCATGTGATGGTATAGACACGTTTGCATTTCAAACTTAACCGCTTAGCTGTAAGTGATCAACAACAAAGATCATTTTTCCTCTGGAAAATAAGCCGGTGCATATTTGACCTGAAGGGTTACGTTGTAATTCAGTTACGTACTGATAACTGAATATATATATATGTCTGTACAAGAAGCAAAAAGGTTTTTTCTACGACTGGTGGCAATAGTTGAAGTCCCAGGGAACGCCCCACCTGGAAATCTAGCCGTAAAATGTGAGTTATTGTAGTAACTGGAGCAATATTAGTACGCACTGAACACGAAATAAGAAGCACGGAATACGAATCACGGATTAATAATTACGGCCGATGCGTAAGCCCCGGGCCACACGAAATGTCCCGCTTAACCAAGATGCGAGGAAAAGGCTACAGGAGTAGTAGTAGTCCGTTTATTCAGAGATATGAAAGGGATTAAATAATATGTGCACAACAAATTCATTGGTCATCTAAGCCTCTACCAGAAGCGTGCTAGTATTTTTGATGTTGTTCAGCTTCTCTCTAAGCCGCACGGTTTCTGATTGGTTGATACAATCGGCCTATGATTTGTAGTTCAGAAGCTGTGACACTTGCGCGCATTGCTGATGTCAACTGGGGAGCTTGTTTGATCACAGTTGTCCGGATGCTGTAACGTGTCGCTCCGTGGTATCGTCACCTCGTAGGCCAGGATCATCATAGTTGTGCTATACCGTAAAAATGGTAAATGGAAAACTGTCTGATCAGCTGTCCCGGGCTGGTCGAGTGGGTAGCATGCTTTCGCTCTATCTGTGAGGTCCCGAGTTCGCTTTTTCAGTTTGAATCCATTGATGAGAACCAGCCAGATCGAAACAGTTGTACAGTGCTTTTGAGAAATAATAACTTCTGAAGGAGCGAAGACTCGTCGGCCACAAACAGTGAATGCGTGCAACAGTTGAGGGGATTTGTCACAAAATTAACTGTTGTCAATAATGAATTGATCACTGTAGCAGTAAACTCCTCTGTTGAACTTAAAACAAACATTCCTCAACTTTCTTCCCGAATGTCTGGTTGGCGATATTGTTGGCCGAACTACTCAATGATCATTTTGGTCAGATGCATACATTGTTTAACATATGTTTGGATACAATAGTCATAGTCTTCTTTATCCCTATGATTCAGACCAATAATCAATCCTTCCTCTCCTTCTCTGATCTATCAGAGGGCAGAAAAAATCTGTTTGGTACACTTGTACAGTTGGGCAGAACAAACAGATGAATGATGATAGGGTTTATCATACATAATACGATAGCACTGAGATGTAGTTGTAACGGAGTCGTAATATTCGACTCAGGCTGTCAACTATCCAGGTCCAAATACGCAGTCATGCGTAGCCTAACACAAACCGAAGTGAACATGACATGTGACCAATGTAATCTGCACGATATGCTTTCCGCGGCTTTCGGTGTGATCCTAACACTTCTCGAGGAATAAGTTTCGTGCGGGACTTTCCTAACCATACCGTATTTACCAACAATCTATGATAGATGATATCCTGTAAATACAAAAGTGGTGGTCGTTTTCTTTTTTCAACGGTCACGGCGACTAGATGGACCGATAAACAAAACAAAAAAGCGAACTGTTCCACTCTCAATCATGAAGAACATTTCGGTGATCCTCATCTCCTACCGACTAATGTTGTTCAGATTTGGCTCCGGAAAGTGAGGATTGAAGAAAAAGGGATAACTATGATATTTGACTTGCTCGAATCACATTGGTTTTCACACAGTTTGGGTAAAACAGCCTTTAACCGAAATCTGGACCCCTCAACTCCCTTCCTCTCACCCCCCGGATTGCAATATCTGAACAATAGACCTGAGAAATAAAATCACTCATGTAGAGTACGACTACGAGGTCCTGTTATGTCGCCCGAACTATTATGTCTTACTCTGCTTGAATCCCTTGCCTAATATCAGGTCGCACAGCTCTATATCACAGAACGCTACAAGATTACCCAACTTGGTTCGAATGTGTTGTAAAATTCTTTGATTTTGCTCACTGAATTAGCAAATGTGCGGCCGAGCTTATCGTGGGACGAATAGCGTTAATCTTCATCCCAAAAGGTCTGTTACCGTTGCCCAGTTTACAAACCATGTTCTCTTTTAGAGACCCGTAAGTAGTCACGATCATCTGATTTGCTACGAACTCCACCCACCCCTACCCCGTCCTCAAACAATTACATGTGTGATACAGAATATATACAGAAACTTATTAAAATAACACGAGATCCATGGATGGAATGGATCTCACTGAAAAACTTGGGCGTTGTGCTCATGATTATTGAGGAAATCAGCTTGTCTTAGCCACGACGAATGAAAACCAGAACACAAAGGCGTTGGTGTGTTTTGGTTTTCATTCGTCGTGGCCAAGACAAACTAATTTTTTCAAACTTATTGGAATTTTTCGGAGCAATGCTGTTGTTTATGTGGTCAGTTGTGACAAATATTTGTATTTTTCTATTACACACCTTAGTATATGTGACGAGGAAATCTACATAGTCACTAGGCCTGTTGTTCAGTGGTGGCAACCAGTAATCTAAGCCCCGACCAAGACTTGGAGCGGTGAACCACATAAGGCCCCGAGGTTAGGCGTGGTATTGAACCGGACGACAGGAAAACTGCCTACCACGAAAGTTGGGTGGCGGTGGCGGGGCTGGAACCTCAAATCATGGGGTCCAAAGCACAAAAGTGACAGCGACTAAACCACCGCTCCACCACCACCATCGATTGATGTGTCACAATATGCTCGTGAACAATGAATATAGTGATATTATTTCTACTCTCATATGCAGTTTATATTTTATATATTTGGATTACTGATCATTCATTAGACCAATCAGTAATCGATGCGTGACAGGAAGGATAAATTAAGTTGTGATCTGTGTATCAATCTCACAAACATGCGATGAGTTTGGCACCTCACTCCATTCTACGTAGAAAAAAGTGGAATCAGTGTGCCTAAAGCAGTTCGTTGATTCGTACCGAAAAAGAACAGGCCAACCGAAACCCTCGAGGATAACTCTATAAGTAAAAGGTCACACAGAAGACTGACACTTCCCTGAAGTTGCACCGATGATGTTGCCAGTAGCCTGGCTACGAAACGTCTGCGAACAACACATCCAGCTCGAAGAATACACCAATAACAACCTTCCCATTCCGAGAAACAATCGTTCCAAATTAGTTCCAACGATATTACTGTTGGGTAAATAGTTCTGTTCGGTGGGTACTTGCATGTAAATTTGCGGCAAGAGAGTACTGGCACCGGTCAGGATTATTTTAAACTTAGATCTTGTGGGTGACTGAGTAACAACAAGTCAGCAGTCATCCATCGATACACAACTGACGCACACATACCGACAACGTGAATGTTGTACTACTGGTTGTTTTGTGGGTTTTGTAGGAACAGAATCAAGAGTGTATCATCCGATCTAGGGAACAAAAGATTGTGTTCTGTGTGCCTCACATGAAACCGCTACCGTTAGTCACTGCCTATGAGAGTTACCGGGAAGTGATAAACTATTGTTGTGAAATAGAAGATGCAACAAGTTTGGAAAATGGAGAGCGACAAAACTCGGAAACATTCATTGTTGCACCTGTTTCATCCTTGTTGGTTCTCGTCAACATTGCGAATCTGTTGGCTCAAAGGAAGATCGAATTCGGTGTCAACTGTCACTGATAGACGATCTAATCGGTCCACTTTCCAGAGTTACGAAATATATCAAAATTTCCGTTTGTTTACTCATTGCCAGGATTCGATCTCGTTTACCTTAGCTCTAGTAGATAGTACGCATGAATTAAAATAGGGCATTAACAATAATACTATGTTATTTATTCTGAATATCAGACTGTTTTTCGTCTTTCCTTTCTTTATTGAATGCATAATAATAGAATTTTCAGGAAGGGAAAGCGACCAATCAGAGGGCTGCCACACAACAGACTATGCATGGTGAATTCCGGTGGTGGTGGTGGTGGTGGTGGTGGTGGTGGTGGTGGTG
>UZAN01047903.1:8769-19848 GCA_900618425.1 Echinostoma caproni | reverse complement strand
CCACTACTGGTCTCACAGAACGAAAGGTGTTGAAACAGCTTCAAATTTTGTCGACTTCGATGAGCGAAGTGAACGCATGAGTTTAACATTAGGGCAACGTTCGTCCCGTCGCACTGTCTTACTGCAATATAGAACAGTGAGTTGTATATTGAAGACAGCCATTTCAAGGGTGGTGGCGGCGGTGCAGTGGTTTAGTCGCTGTCACCGGCATGCTTTAGACCCCATGGTCCAGGGTTCGAACCTCACCATCGCAGCCCAACTTCAGCAGCTTTGCTACCATCCGGCTCAATACCACACCTAAACTAGTGGGGCTTTATCCAGTTCGCCAGCCCAAATCCTGGGGCTTAGGTTGTTGATCTCCATCACTGAATAGCAGGTCTACACAACTATGGGCTCCATCCCGTCCGGTGTTTATCACACAAAATGTGTAATCAAAAAAAATTAAAATTAAGGTTAGTCGCCCAACCCACCCAAGTATTCTTCATCAACTTTGTATGTGACCAGTTGCGAATCACCGACAATCAACGTCAGAAATGATAAAACTCCGGGTGAAGATGATTTACCTCTAGCACTGCCTTAAACTAAAGCACCGGGCAATTCGAACGGATAACTGATCAGTTAAATTGAGGACATTCAAACAGGCCTACGTGACTGGAGTACCTAGGTTTGGCTACCGCCCCACAAGAAATATTGTGAGAACTGTTGGAACATCAGTTTGATCAAAATCGCTGTCCAAATCTGCGTTTGGATGATCCTAAACCACTTTGTCACTTCGGGTACGAAAAATCAGGACAGGTTTCGCCCAGACAGAAGCTGTATCGATCGAAATTTAACTCTGAAGAACTGGGAAACACGAGAACAAATCCCAGCAGTCGTACGTCGGGGATATCGAACTTGGTTCATCAAAGGCATTTTGCCAGTTAATAGAGATCGAAAAGGATAGCACCAAACTAATGAATCTTCTTAGGTGGTCATCAATAAACATCAAATATTGAATCAGAACGAGTGGTAAGGAGCCTCGACTTTTTAAGCAAAACCAACGGGATCCTCTTCATTCTGTTCACATTCGCAGATAATTGAACTCAGCAGCAGGTTTTCACCGAGTATCGTACTTTTCAAGTTACTTTACATAACGGGCATCGATCACATCGATAATGTTGGGTTAATGTTCGATACCTTCTCCTAACTGTGGTAGGTAAATGATTGTGCGAATGGTATCACGGTCACTAATGCCTTTGAGATCAACGTGGATATAACAACAATCCCGTCGATGCCACTTACATTACATCACCGAAACGGAAACCAACTAGGGCTAATTCCTTCTTCAGGCGCTTGGGGGTATCTAATGCTCTCCCACACACAAAAATTTGAACAGCCGCTGGAATCGAAAATGTTTGAAGAGACTTCAAAACTAAAGAGCGTCGAACGATTCAAAAACGAAATCGATTAGGACGAACGTTTGAGCTCATTCTCTAAACAACTGCGAAACCTAGACGGTCAAATCATCGAAGATATTCACACGCTTGAGGTAATCAATCATCTGTGTCCAAAAGTCATTCTTCAAGCCTTCTGACAAATCAAACTTTCTGACAGTGTTTGGCGCTACATCGTGAAACAAATACATGTACAGATTATGTGGTTCGCTCATGTCTTGCGCTTAAGAGAAGATGAGAGGATCGAACTGATGTTGGATAACATCCCTGACCTCTCTTGTCAGGGCTTTAGGGGTGAACAACTGGAGACCTCATCAAGATCCGTCGCATTTGAATAGAGCGAATCGGAGCTCTGTGGTTGGAACTGAGAGAATATTACCAGAAATGGTCACATATTCAAAGACTACGGTGAAAATAGCAACTGGCCAACTACAGAATAAACCATCTTGAAAGGAAATTGCCTGTGCGCACAAACGTTTTGGCAGTTTAATTAGTCAGCTGATCACGGGAAGTTTGGTGCAACCTGATAATTTAGTTCATTCTTCACTTTGGCACTAAAAAGACATGCAACGCTAGTCGATCCGGGCATATAAAACTTTGGCAATTAACTGACTGTCGCAAATAAGTATCGATCCAGTAGTGACCCTGTTTCATCAAATTCTTATTCTACCGAGCGCTGACACGCGTCGATTTGACATACTGCCACCTCGACAGTTCAAAACGCCGTGCGATATTGTTGTATTTTACGCTCAAATACAATGTTTGCACTGGTTTACCATTCTGCATTGTTTCGCGTACGAGGCGGCTGTTGTTGAATCGTTATCGGTAGTAATTCATAAGGGTTATCAAATAGAATACAATCGCTAATGGAGCCGATTTACCTTACTTATTTTCGGACACTAACCGAGCTGTAAAGCTTTGCCCGTGTCCGGTCACACGGATTCCGACAAGAGTATAAAGATGCCAAAATTATAAGCATTGTAAGAACCAGCGAAAACAAGCAGACTTTCGATATTTAAAAGTCCCACCAAACCAGATGAACCTGAAAATATAGCTCTCGCAACTTCATAGTATCCGCAGATTACTTTGCTAGAATTAATGATGAATTGTCACTTGTAAAGAACTTGATCTGAACCGCGGTGTATTGAAAGATGCAATCTCTGATGGTTACGAAGTTCGCTTAAGCTAATAGCATAAATTTGAGGATTCCTACACTGTGCTTAATGGATGACCTAGATAGGAACCCATCGTGATGAAACACAGAGCATTCGTATGAGCCTTACAACAATTTGTGTTCGTGAAGTACCTAGTCAGGTATCACCTCTGATCACTAACCGAATAAGGCTAGAGCTGTTATGAAGGACCCTGAGGCCTTGTTTGTTAGGAATCCAAACACCAGCATTGTTTTCTTTCACAAACACAGTAACATTCAAAAACATCAAAACCTGAACAGAACGTTTGACAAAATTATATGAGAAGACGAAACAGATGTAGCAAATCGATTTATTTACCAACTAACAGATAACGTAATCAGGGTCGAACGATTGGGATGGAAAAGATGATTCTCGATGCAGCCTGTGTCTCAAGAGGGACACAAATTTTTGTGCTCCATCTGGTATTTCCGTGAATAACCAAAACTGAATACAGCAGAGCCCTGTAGATTCGTAACAATGAGTAATCCGTCAAATGTCTAATTCAGCCATAGACCAAACAAATATACATTAAGAAAAGATGCTCTAGAGTTACAAGAAGTTACGGTAAGGGGAGAACTGGCGATAGTTTTCATTCTGAGGTCGTCAGATATAGCAGCCGGTGGAGGATGCTAATAATAAAAATATGGCGGAAGAGTATAAGGATGCCCGATACTATTCACACGTAGAAGTTGTCGAAATCCATGAGGATCGGATTTCATAGGATCTCATCAAGAACATCTACATTCATGAGGATCACGAAGCTATTCGACGTAAATAGAACTAAGGAAACTCTAAATAAAAAATTAGTGAAAAGTGTATATATGTTAGCACCATGTTGGGTATTCTGAAAATATAAACTGAAATGGTAGATCACTGGGTTTTTAAAGATAGCATAGTGGTGTGTCAAACGGTAAGAGCGGATCCCTTTGATCAGGAATACCTATGGAAGCCGAAATCCATAACCCTGGAACTTGCAGTGATAGAAGATATGCAGCTTAATAGGATGGATGATGGTACTGAGTGATGCTACAGCAAAGTTGTCTATTATCACAAATGTGTGGCAGTAGTCGGATTCGAATGTCGAACCGGGGAGCCTGGAACCTGCCATTGACGGTAGTTCAAACCGCTTGATCAGCGTAGCCTTAACTATGAGCGCGACCCAAGACCAGTTGCACAGCGTCTACCAGCTTCTCAGTTTAGGCTACCTTCGTGTTACGTATACGCAAATGACCTCGTACGTAACATCAATAGAGAACTCATGAATAGAGTTCACAAGGAGTTAGACTGTAAACGTTAAAATAGATTCACCGCAGTCGTGTGACTTCGGCACCTTATGTTAGGGATATATCTTTACATTTAATCACGGTATGCAGAAAATCACCATGCAAACCATTGACCTATCCATCAATTAAAACCCAGTCATGAGGAACACGCTTTGGACGCCTTGGAGCATGACCACATGAGGCTAAAACCATGGGATTACAAACAGAGCAATTTTGAATCACCATAACAATAATACAGGAAAATGGTACATAAGGAGCATGATTGTCCTTGTGACGCTTGTTGCATTATATACACACCAGGTAATGATCCACTGGGCTCTTCACCATCGTTTTTGTGTACTGATGTATAGGACTGAACAGACAGGGGTAAGAAAATCGAGCACAAACAAACCATTATTTCCGCGGATAAACGTATCACCGTATTTGTTCTTCAGCTGGCCATCCACATACTCCTCGGTCTGTTCTAGCACCACGTTCATGTAACCATCAAGTGAGATTAGCACTCCTGAAGACACACATTAAGATGAAACTAAGCGAAATCACACAATTCCAATATACCTCTATAATCTGCCCCGGAATTCAATTTGACCACAACAGGTCTGCCAATGATCAGCTTGAGGAAATCACGGGGTGTTTGCTTGTGAGACATACCAGCTAAAATTAAACAAGCGGGTGCAAGATTAGATATGACTTTCTCGAGTGATCGAACTGCTACAAGTTTTGGCATTTAGAATGAACAAAATAAGAGAACAGAATGTGCATGTAGTTTAGGTGTAGAAGTCAAATCTTGCTTGCGTTCAGAAAGAAAAATCACTGAATAAAAATCGATAAGGTTTGCTTGCTGTATTTCATACGAACTGATGATGGACAAGTGCTGATAAAATGACTTCATTCCCCAATCTTCGTTTAGCTGCAGTCGGATACCATCTGACCAAGATATCGGGGGGCAAAGTGCAGACCGAAAACTCTCGTACTTTTGGATATGCGAAAGTCAAATACCCATTTCAAATAAATTTCTTTACTCCTTTCCTTGGGATACTAATTGGAATTGATGCTTCGTTGCATTTTGAGAGTGGAAGATGGGAAACAATGGGAAGCCAGTCGAACAAAGTTTGCATGCAATGCCATTTTCCAAGAAGGGAACTTCGAGTGTGACCATGGTACAAGATTACTGTCTGATGATTGACTGGAACACTTTCATAACTTGGTTGAAAAATTGGCTCCCGAATGAAGCTTCTGATCGCGTGTTGAAGTTTCACGCTTAGATAAGTGTTGTTTTGGGGTGAGCTATTGCTGAAAAGTCAGTCAGATATTTAACACACGGACCCTGATTATTCCAATCGAGTTTCAGTGACATCAGAAAACCAAACGAAAGTAGGCATAACCCGTGATTCCGTTTGCTTCATATAGGTGAATGTACACGAACAAGGACAAGTTAACTTTTGTCAAATAATGTCTGATTGAGAAAGCATTTTCCAAAGGACCTGAATGGCTTTCAAGTCTCGGTTGAAGTGTGGCGAGGAAAATGTTAACACCGAGAAGCGGGTTTTGGGAAACAGGATGGTGGTGTTTTCCTTCTAGAACATCAATGTGCTCCTCGTGGAAGCTTTCGGTTGAGTTATGTGATTTTAACTAGGAGTTCGGATTCGGGTTCGACCCCAGTTGGGTCGACGGATTCGCACTGATGATGAGACCAAACTTGGTTTTCTGCCTATTGTTGTTTGGCTTGACAAAAACTGCCTGTTCAGGAAGCCTATCAGGTGACACGAATAACACACCGCATACGCTTTCTTGGCTTCCTACGTGTAGACCTGACCATTGTCTTAGTAAAATGTTGTGACACAGTTATATCTCCTTTGTTGCGGAGCTTTAGATGGTGACTAAGCTGTTGACAAATGACAATCTAAATACACCAGGATAAGTCATACATAACTTTATCGAACTGTGCTCACAATTCTCAAAGTGTAATGAGATGCTAAAGGTACTCAGCTAACCTCCACTCCCATTTGTGAACCGTACCCGCGGTTGTCAGTTGACCTTCATTCACAAATTGGAGGAAACAATCGTTCAGCATACGCCTCGTTTTGATTCCGAATGAATGCGGAAGAGCAGCAAGTTATTTTCCTGACTAACAGTAAGCCGAAAGCTAGTAAATCCGCCGTTTGGTTTTATTTATTGAATATACAAATATACAGTCAGCATTCAGGAAGGGGGCCGCGGTTATACAAAGGCTCCCTGTGAAGAAGCATAAAACAATCTAAAATATATAGCTTCCAGACTGGTAACGCAGTACGACGAATATGGTACGGTCATTGTGTTGGTGGTCGGCGTTCTGAGACAAGCGAGAAGATACTATGAAGGATATTGCAATGTCTGAGGTGAAAAAGCATAAATGCGGGCAGACATCGGGATATCCCTCCCTGCAGTTTTCTACTTTTACAGAAGGCCGACCGCTACCAAAGAGATGAAGGCATGCAATAAATTTGAATAAAGTCCAACTGCATAGCGTTCATAAAGCTTAGGTCGTGCGATTGCATCTCGTACATCGGGAACTGTGAGTTCAGTTCCAGGCAATCCGATAGACTTGTATGTGATTTTTCTGATGAACTGACGATTTTAGTTCTTTGGTTTACAGTGTAGTTGCATATGCACGAGACTGCATCCTGGTACCATTCGCGGCAGGTAAGCCGGGGTTTTTTGAAATAGTTACATTCTTTGCATGTGAGAACATGTTCAAACACAATCTCCGCCAAGGTACTAACCACGCTATTACTTGTGGCTACATCTTTGACGGTGGTGATAGTTTACCAAAAACTAAACCTGTGGCGGTTACGATTCAGTTTAATTCGTAGAGTCACTCACGTGCTGTAGTATCGGCTTAGCAGCAAAGCTAGTGCTTGAAATGTACTGTGTCGGTAAGTGATGCATCAATCGATTGAACTGATGTACATCACATCGACACCGTTAGAGGGCAAACGTTGTACACCAACTCATTCGAAAACATGAATTGTTGAGCGGATTACCACACCGAAGGCAGCAGTTATTCAACATAAACTTTCTTGATATTGAAGCCAGCATGAAATAAAGGAGTTTCATTAACAATGCCCTCACTTTTCATGAATCTACTTAGATTGAATGTTTAGAACTCTCATGCGAAGAAACAATTTAACCGCAAACGGAAAGATGTATAAAACCATAGGAAATAAAATAGCAAAAACAGCGTTGCGTTGTCCGTTGTGATTAGCGATCTTGTGTTTTTTTCTCAAATCTGTTATTTCACTGACTATAAAAATCGTTTGGATTGCAGTATGCACGTGTACAGATGCAGCGAAATGACCATGGATACATTGTGCAAACCCATGTTTCTGACTTCTCTGTTCAAATACTTTTATCGTTTGTGATTCTCTCATCAGTCACACACAGCTTTTCGACGAATTCAACAAGTGTCATCCGGCTATTCGTTTCACCTGTGAATTATAGAAGAGCGGAAAACTACCCTTCTTTCTACACTAGTGGTGACAAGGAATTGGGATAGAAAAAACATTGATGCCATCGATGAGAATCTGTACACGATTATTGATTGAGCAAACCAATGGGATAGAGTATGATGAGAAAGTGTGGAACCCATGAAATTCTGACTGCATATATTAAGGAGTTACATGGCTTTTCGTATCTTAGTAATGAAAACAAGTGGTATAGAAGGCTAGTCTTGTATAGAGTGGGTTGTATGGGACATTTGGTTACGTGACTGTAACAAAATAAGAAGCAGATACTTCAGCTTTTTGAAACGTGTTACTTAATAGGTCATCCACAATGTGAGAAGCTCGAAGGGCATAAAACATGGGCTGATGGTGGTTTTTCCCCGTCACTGGTGTGCTTTAGTCCGAGGCTCGAGCACCGCCACTGCCACCCAACTTTGGTTATAGACAGCTTTGCTGTCGTCCAGTTATGTACCACGCTTGACCTAGCTGTGCTTTATGTGGTTCGCCACTTCAAGTCCCGGTGTTTAGGTAGCCGGTTCCCATCATTGAACAGCAGCTCCGCGTGATTATGGGGTTCCACTCCGTCTGCTATCTATCACACACAGGTGCGTAATAAAAAATGATACGGCGCGTACCGTTGCTCAATACGCACTCTATTTCGGTGAAACGGATTTGTCGTGCCGGAACCAGAGGAAGTCTGACAGAGTTGGAGGGAACCCAGTGTTTTGCAACTCGACGGGCCACAACTGTTTAAACCAGTGGAGTGCATTGCGTTTTGAATGTTGATCTGGTATAAATTCCCCCACCAGTAAAAGGATCAACGTTATCATTGCCATTGACATAACTGCTTCGGTCTTGCGAAGCTTAAGAGGCACAGTTAGTGTGACTCTGTTATTTTGCCAATTTAAACATCGGAAGCCAGTCATCTTAGTCAAACTTTAACTCTGCTTATTCAATACAAATGTGTAGAAGCAAGTTTCAGGACCAATCAAACCACTTTCATGCGATACGAAGGAAAGACGATAATTAGGTGGCAGCGGTGAGATTCTAACGTGCGACCTTCAAGGAGGTGTGACGTCGTCCACTTGTGAAAGCTGTTTGTTTGGAACCCAGAGACCTGAGAAGTGTATCGATCCTTAAAGAGTTGTATTGTTGTACCTCCGGTCGGGTTATGGCCTGTGACCAGCTTTCGCCACTCTCTGCGGTCCCCAGTGGAGCCCCATGTCCTCATTCCTGTTCAACTTCCGCGGAACGTTTTCTGCGGGCTAGAAAACGGTGCAGTAGAACCTCTCTTAGGAACCAGAGTTCTTGGATGTTGATGCGATCGTTTTTCGGGTGACAATTCCTAGGCATTCCAACGCGTTTTAAACCGCTGGGTGATCGAGGTATTGAGGTGTGGTATGTGCCTCGCACCACCAAAGTGCTAAGTGCTTATACGAGACTACAGTAGCATGTCTGCACTCACCATCTGAGATTATCAGCTGGAAGTAGTTGAGAGCCTTCAGTACCTCGGGAGTTTAATCACAGCGAAAGCTAGAGCAGCTTTTGCGAACCGGCGACACCTGTAGCGTCACCAGGACATCCGTTTGTCTCCTAAGAGAAGGGCGTACATGGCTGTAGTTCGTACTGTTCTACTTTATGGTTTCGAGACCCGGCCCCTCCGCTTTGAGGATATACATATTTAACACCGGCTTATAGACAAGCACTCGGGAGAGCAGAGCTGTATACTACCGGGCGCGCCCCCAGGTCGCGGATAGGGGAACAACCGTCAACTCGCGGCTAACCGTGAATAAGGTGGGCTCCAGCCGTCCAAATGAGCGGTCGCGGACAATCAGCGGCAGCGCTCGAGGGTGCGGTGGGTTCAACTCCTGGCAAGAGTACTTTGCACAAAACACCACACATATCTGTGGACAGCGCTGTGACCTGGCGTGTGGCCCGCCACTAAATATGGCCATAGCCCCTTATCGAGTTTCTTTGCTCGACAAGGTTTTCCAGAAGAGGCGAATGAACCGAAAACCGGTCACCGGCTCATCTGGAACATCACTGCTACCTTGCAGTCCGCTCTTGGTTGCGCAAAGGCTAGAGTGCATCCTCGAACAAGGCCTACTCTGGATTGGGCGACCGAGTAGTACAGTAGCCTACAACGCAGACAACTATGAACATTCTCGATCTCATGATTTCGCACTTTAAACCTTCAACAATCGACAGAGTTGCTACACCGTGCACACCCTTTTTTCCTCTCAGCCTCTCCTCACCTCACCTCTACCCTCCCAACTCTATTCCATATCTCTCGGGTACTTCAGACGATCGTACTAGCAGTAGAGCCTCGGGCGAAAATTCTGCCGCTGTTCTCTCTTGTCTTATCTCGACTGTTATCCAAGTTTCATCGAATCCTTCACCATCTGAAGCCCTTCTCCGCCCTCGACGTCCTTTCAAACTAGCCACGTTTAATGTGCGTACTCTGATGCGTATAGGACAACAGTCCGGTTTAGCTCGTACGCTCAAAACCCTAGCCATCGATTTGTGTTGCATCCAAGAAAATCGCATTCAAGACGCCAGCTCCATTATCCGATTGAAGTCCCAATCTAACCAATCTGTGAAGTTTTACTTACGCCTCTCTGGGGACCCTGAGGCTACAGCTTTCGGTCTTGCTGGCGTCGGCGTAGCTCTCAGTGAGAGAGCTGAGGCTGCCCTCCCGGATTGGATCCCAGTCAACAGTAGGTCGTGCGCAGTGAGACTTAGAGTCAGAGACGGACGCAGATCGACCACATCGCGATAAGCCACAAATGGCGGGGCAGCATTCAAGACTGCCGATCGTACTGGAGCACTCCCCTCGAATCCGACCACGCATTAGTATGCGCTAAGCTCTCCATGTGCTTCGGTGGGCGTTCGAAACGTACGATACAACGACCGTTAGACTGTGATAAGTTGTCTCAACCAGCACGCCTGTCTTTCAGAAAGCGCTAGCTGAAAAGCTAGTACCAACCCAATCCGGTGACGTTAACCAGCACTTATCGCTTATCACGAATGCTCTGCATTCTGCTGGCTTAGTAAGTTGTGATCTGTCATGCCGTGCCGCGACACCCTGGATTTCTACGGAATCTCTACGCCTTCTTGATGCACGTCGGTCTATTCCGACCGGTGGCGAGCATAATGAAACACGACTCGTAACGAGACGTGAACTTGATGCAAGCCTACGCAGAGACCGTGAGATCTGATGGATTCAACGCGTGTTAGAGATGGAACGTGCTGCCGCCATGGGAATTCCCGTAAGCTGTTCCATCTCATCCGGGTCACCGGTAGGAAAGCCTTGGGTGTGAGCGAAACGATCTGCGAAGCTAACGTTTCGCTCATTCACAATCAACAGCGACGTCTTGCACGCTGGGCACTTCAAAGCACACTTTAGTTGGCCTCCAGCGTCAGCTTCTCACACAGCTATTCCGGCACAAGTCCCACTGTCTGTCTCAACAGACCCACCTTCTGAGGCGGAAATCCATAAGGAGATCCAAACCTTGGGACATCACAAAGCGCCGGGTTCCGATAGCCTTTCCCCAGCCCTATTTAAAGATGGCGGAATCAAGCTTGTTAGAGAACTACAAGTTCTGTTCCCTAAAGTTTGGAACACTGAGCAGGTCCCCTCCTCGTGGGGGGAATCGCTTGTTGTCCCCATCTTCAAAAAGGGTCTGCG